>CM039503.1:45783255-45856299 GCA_022432975.1 Begonia masoniana | reverse complement strand
AAAAAAAAAGCTTTTTTCTGTAACCATTTGGTGAATGGCCCTGCCCATTCACCGCAGAACTCCCATTGTTGATCCCAGTCAAGCACGAATCATCGCCCATTTTCAGTCTACCCCAACTTCACTACAACAGAGAGAGACAGAGAGAGAAAGAGAGGTGGATGAGTGAGGAGAGAAGGGGAGGGGAGGGGGAACATATATAAGGAGAAGATGGAGGAAATCGAAAAAGGGGAAGCATGATTTTGTATGGGAATAGAAGAGCCATGGAAATCTTTCGAATCGAGTAGGCTTTGGGAGACAGGAAAAGAAGCCGGAGAAAAAGAAATCCTCTTGGGTTTTCGAAAAGTGAAATAGAAAACTGCGTATGCGATTTCTGAGGTTGATTTGCCCGCGTGACACATTCGACATTGCTAGAGAGAGAAAGAGAGAGAGATCTGAGAGGCTAAACCCATGGCCATGACAGATTAATCACAGAGATTCAACGGAGGAACCGCCATGCCATCGATGATGGGTCAGATGGTGGAGTAGTGGCAACTGGCATGGTTAAAGATACTTGATGATCCATCAAATATTATAATGGGTTAGAAACAAGACATAGATGATGATTTTGAGATGGCGACAATGACCGTAAATTCTGCATTTCTCAAGTTTTCTAGAGAGAGAGAGAGAAAGAGAGGGCGTGCAGTGGGAACAATCATCATATTCTCTCATTGCTGGCTGCTGCAAAAGAATAAACGAAGAAGGGCGTGCTATCCTAACCAAAGCGCACTCATTATCATCATCAACATCACTGTCCATCAACCCATTTCAAACCTCTCCATCAGAAAACAAAGCAAACCCAACCCATCCCTTTTCTCATAATTTGTGATTAATTTATGTATTATGTTCTAATAAATCCTAAAAAAACCTTGCATCTTGTAAAATCCGTCAAATTTTAGTGAATGAAAATGTCTGAGTAAATTTTTCGTGAATTTTAAATGAGAATTTATGCATGAACGGTCAAATTTTAGAAACGTGGGAAGTACGAATTTTTGGTCACGTGTGACACGTACGTAAGATTTACGGAATTAAATTAAAATTTTAAGTTAACTTTTGAGTGAGTTAAATTCACGGAAGAGGAACATCAGAATTTATCAAAGGAAATTATTCGATTGAGATTGAAATCACAAAAAAAAAACAACAAAAAGAATTAACTAGTTTTAATATAAATTAAAATAAAATAATAAAATAAAACATTAAATAAAATAAATAGTTAAAACATTAAGGTTTTCAAAGAAAATCGGAATGTTTCATCATGTCTGGCAGACCTAAGGAACCACACAGAGAGGGAGGCTACTTGAGAGAGATACCCTTATTTGTTTTATGATTAGTGGTTGAGGCGAATTTCGAGGACGAAATTCATAAAAATGGTGAAAAGATCTAAAATCCGTCAAATTTTAGTGAATGAAAATATTTGAGTAAATTTTTCGTAAATTTTAAGTGAAAATTTATGTCTGAACGGTCAAATTTTAAAAAGTGAGAAGTACGAGTTTTTAGTTACGTGTGGCACATACGTAAGATTTACGAAATTAAATTAAAATTTTAAATTAACGTTCGAGTGAATTAAATTCACGGGAGAGGAACGTCAGAATTTATCGAAGGAAATTATTCAATAGAGATTGAAATAAAAAAAAAACAACAAAAAGAATTAACTAGTTTTAATATAAATTAAAATAAAATTGAATTAAAATAAAATAATAAAATAAAATATTAAATAAAATAAATAGTTAAAACATTAAGTTTTCAAAGAAAACCTGAATGTTTCATCGTGAGAGGGCCACGAAAGGGGAGAAACGCCGACGCTAGAAATCACTACCGATCAGTGCGATATTGGTGTCAAAAGCTTCGTCTTGAAGAGTGGATCAACGTTGCTGAAGGGCGTTTTTGGCAGGTTTGACGGAAAGGAGATAAAAAACGTGTTGGAAACAAGTTTCAGCAAAAAGTAGACCTTGAGACGATCCCCGAGAAGACACGGACCACTGAAGTTAGGAAGACTCGTCTCGGTGGTATGGGTTATTATTCTTCTACGATATACCTACATAACATGCATATATATATATATATTGTTTTTGTAGATTATCACTGATATTGATGTCGGCTATTTTAAAAACATGAGCATATTGCATTAGATAGGCATGTATGTTTTTGACTTGATTTGACTGTCTACTGCCATATTTTCTTGCTTTGCTGACGGGTTTGAGTTGAAATTGATCGTCATACTATGTTGTTGTGTTTTATTGTGGACTGGTTTTTTGATGCATTGCATAGTTTTTTGTATTCCCATTTGGAGTTGATTCTAGAAGTAATCGTTTGGCACTCTTAGCAGGGCCCAGCTAAGAGTATCAAAGAATTTTGTTAGTGCAACCGTGTTTGAGGGTTGTTGTGGTACTCCCCACACTTGTTTGGATAGGGTACTCCACCTGATAATAGGAGGAAAGAACTCGGAGCTATGATAGTCTTGTGCGGTACTCTCCGCGAATGGAGGAATGGACTTTGAGCTATGCTAGACCTGTTACCCGACCTGGCCAGTGTCTGTTCGTTGTTACCCCCGGTATGATAAGTCCCTTGTGCAGTGTCTCCGAGGGCCCAGGGTAGTGTGATCGTTGATTCCCTCCTGGTGAGCTACCGTGTGATCCACGAGGCCCAGGGTATGCCGACCAATTGAGAGTGATCGTTGATTCCCTCCTGGTGAGCTACCGTGTGATCCACGAGGCCCAGGGTATGCCGACCAATCGAGAGTGATCGTTGATTCCCTCCTAGTGAGCTACCGTGTGATCCACAAGGCCCAGGGTATGCCGACCGCGATCCCCGTGATAGTTGACTATATCTCTTCTCCTTGTGAAGTCTAGCCTAATGTTATTGCGGCATTCCTGTGTGGTGTATCTTGGAGGATCCTTGCGTGGTCTCCTTTTTCATTATGCACGTGACTATGTAGTACGGTATGAATAATAAGGGCATAGTTTGTATACACTTACTTTTTTTTAAAAGTTAGCCCGATTGATCTATCTAAAAATGAGAAGAGATTTAATAACATATAATTGGTTTTGAGATTTGATACTCATTCATTGATTTTATAATTGACATGCATTATAACCTGAGTAGTAGGTATAACATTCTATATTGAGTTTGTCACTTACCCTAACGACTCCCCCCTCCATAGGTAAAGGAAGAAGGAAGCAGAAGCGAGATGGATCGGCACCAATTGCTTAGAAGTTATCTTTATTTCTTTTTTATTATTTCGTGAAATGTATGAACATATTCTGGATATTGCTACACTTGGGTCTGTAACTATTTTTATTTTTCCAGTATTTCTATTATTGCTCGTTTTTCATATTTGTTATATTGAGGAGTCTTGGATATTGCAAAAACTTCCGCACTCAATCTTAGGCTAGACGGTGGACCTCCCCGAGGTTGATCGTTTAGCCTGGCGTTTCTGTCCGGCCCCCTCTCGGATCGTGACACATCTACTGCACATATTTCAATCTTTTTGTGCAAAAATTTATACACTTTAGATTTTAGTGTAATCTTTTTGTCAACATGAGAGTTTTATTTATATTTTCTCTATACATCGATGTTTGAATCGTAAAATTCAATTATACATTGATTTCTTATATTGAATTTCTCTTATGTCCAGTGATTTTTTTCTCGTCTAAGATTTTTGACGTAAATATAGATACATACCGTGTATCACGTTTATTTTTATTTTTTATGATTATTAAAAACGAAAAACACGCCCGCCACTTACTTCCATCACGTTGGTTTGTTCTTCCACTTGTCACCCTCTGATCCCATCATGATCTTCACTTTGTGGGTCCCAAAAGAAAAGGGCAAAACAGTGATGCAAGGTTGGCATAAGCATGATGATGGAATGGAAGGTGGACCTCCAATTCCACGGAAGAATAGATGGTGGAGGAAGTGAGTGGGTCTTCCTTGTTTGCAGGTTAGGGTTAGGGTTAGATGAAGATAAAGATGCCCACTTCCTGTTTGGGAAAGCTATGATCAGAGCAGAGTGCAGACCACAAAAGGAAATCCTTTTTTACTTCCATCATTAAATCCTTTCTTTTTGTAATGATGTAATGTTGGATTCTTTAATTATTGCAATGCATGCTTCATTCTCTCTGTTCCTTCTTGAGCTCCAAACTTTGCCTTTTTAACCAATATTCTTCTAATCTTCCCATATAATTTATCATGTATTATAAGTTATTGTTGTATAAAGTGCATTACAAGTGAGTTTAGTAATTGGTCATGAGGATGATATTGTAATTATCTTATTTTGTAATGGACAAGAGAATAATTACACGGTTAATTAATTTGAGAATAGTTGTTATTTTTCTTTGATTCATGATTTCCATCTTCTGCTAGAAAAGAATACTTTTGTCTTAGAATTGTCGCACTTTGTATGTCATCACTAAATTCTTATACACTTGTTCTCTTGATAATCTAAGTTGTTATTTTACGGAATGTCTTGTTAGGTTCAGTTCTATGATAAAATTCAACCAAACCGGTTTATGTCGGTTTTGGTAATTTTGGAACCAAAACCGGATATTTTGGGTAGAGAAATCAAAATTTTTTAATAAATTCAAAAAATTAGTTAATTATTTTTTGAACTTTATAAAAAAAAATTAATTTTGGAACCGAACGGATATTTTAGACGGAGAAACACAAACTTTTTAAATACAAAGTTTATAAATTTTTTATAAAAAAATATAAATACAACAAAAATAGTTAATAGTATAAAATTTTTATAAAACTCAATCATATTGGTCCCTAATATGAAAAATAATTTTTCAAACCTTGTATATATATAAATTGAATCATTACTGGTATAAATTTAGCAAAATAACATTAAACAAAAGAGTAATACTAGGTATATTCTCTTAAAAAATTTGCTGACGTGTCATATAATTATTAATGTAATAAATTATAAAAAGTAATTCATTACATCAATAATTGTATGACACGTCAATAATTTTTTTAAGAGAGTGAAATAAGATAGTACACATAACATTACTCTAAACAAAATATATTTATCTTTAGACTAAATAGTGAGACTAAAAAAAATAAAATCAAACCAAAATAATTACTTTTAGAACGAAGAATTGGATTTGGATTTTTGTTTGGAATGGGATGAGTTTTCTAGTGTGCCCATTTATTTTTTAGGTTTTGGATTGAGTTTGTAAGGGAGTTGTTGGGGTAATTTTGACCACCCCTAATCACAAATTATAAAATAATAACTAAGTGTTTAAAGATCATCTAAAAAGTAAGAATACTGTAATTATAGCACCACTATGATATGATAAATTTGTTTTAAAAACTTAAATTCATCCAAATATATACTTATACGACAAAGTGTAGCCCAACTATATACACACACACAAATATATATATACAAGCCTGTAGATACATATAGGTGTTTACAGAATTTGGATGCCAGATAAAGATGGTACTCGTCTAGCCATGGCGAGAGCATTTGGAAATTTCTGCATCAAAGATAATGGTCTCATCGCCAATTCTCAAATTCATTATAGAACAGTTGCATGCCAAAGACAAATTTTTAGTCTTAGCGATTGATGGAGTAAAAAAAAAATAATAAAAAAAATAAAATCTTTCTTTACGAAATATAATAAATTAAGGACTCGGACAGTTATGTAAACATGAAAAGAAAGACTTGAGAGGCACCGTTCTTATCTCTCCCTCCCTCTACGTGGAGATGGGGAGGGAGAAAGAGGAGAGACGTAGAATTAACGAATTTACTGACAGAGCTAACGGACTTTAATGACAAAGTGACGGTTGATAACGCCTCAAGTTCTGATATGTAAATTGATAAAATTACAAATTTAAGATATTAATTGAAAAATTTACTTTATTTTAGTGTCTATTTTAATAATTGTATAATGCAAATAAATTTATGAGAATTATTTGAGCCGACAAGATCCAAACACTTAAAATTTAAGGCAGAAAATGGGCCAAATTTTGAAAGGCCCATTAGTTTAAAACTGAGCCTCGAGAATTTTTGGTGTCGATTTACTACCCCGGCCTGTGTGCGAGCAGAACTGTATATCTCTCTCCTCAGTCTCACCGGCTACTTTGATGGAAGCTCCGGAGTCCGGAACTTGAAATCGAGCAAGCTCGTCAACTTTTTCGGAGGATTCACCATCCTTCTTCATCGACTCGGCTCCAAGATTTCAACTCTATTGTTCTCTTTTAGTTTATTACTTCCGGCGTCGTTACTTCTTCGTTCATGCTCGAATGACACAGAAGGTCTTCAAAATGCTTTGTACTCGAGTGTCTCACTGGTCATATGCAAGATGATCTAACATGCTTTATGTACACCAGTAGTGATTATTATTATACTTTAGAGAAGCTGTAGATGAAGTATCTGGATGAGAATAAACATAAATATGTGATTATTTAGTCCCCAGGTTTTTGAGCATCATCCTATCCAAATGGTGAAATTGCAGGAAATGGCTGATACGACAGGATTTCCCTGAAATAGCTTTAGGCATTCAGTGACGCTCATCATTGCAGGGTTGAAGTTTCGAATGGGTGTCAGATGGAGCTTCTTAAGAACTTTTGAGACCAGAAAATGATGGGATCATACGTCTCCTTCGGCTGCAAGAACAATATTCGTTCTGGGGGAGTGGGAAATCAACTGGAATTCTATCCGGAGCTTTTATCTTCAATATTAAACTCCTTGTTTGTAACGCACCGGCACCGGGTTGTTTGAACCCGATTCGCTACTCTACTGCATACTGACTCATACCGAATCGAGTTATTTGAACTCGGAATTCTACTGGACTCCGTACTCGTACTATTAAACCGTACTAGAAAATTTTGTAAAAATTTAAAACTTTGACATCATTTAAAACGTTAAATCTTGGTAGCGGAAAACTACTTTGAAAACGCCTTGAAAATACTCGTTCAAAATTAGAAATAAAAAGTGTGAAAAATAAAAATCTGTGAAAACACACACAGTGGCCGAGCCGCGCGCGCGTCGCCCATACGATGCGCGCGCTCACCCGGCGCGCACGTCGCACTCTTGGCGCGCTCTCACACATGTTGTTCGGTCAACACGTATTCACGTGGATCGACACCTGAGGGCATTGGTCGACACATGAATGCACTGGTCGACACTTCATTACTCTCTGTTTTCATCGGTTGAACTTCGGGGTCGACACCTAGCCTAATCAGTCGACACCTGTAGGCACAAGTCGACACCTCATTCGTCTCGGGTTGCAGGTCGACACTTCAGGAAACCGGTTGACACCCTACACGGCTTAACACCGTTAAGGGTCAACACCCGCACACTCGGGTCGACACCTCCAACCGATTCTGTACTAATCGGTCAACACCTCTATACTTCGGTCGATACTTTCTTCACTTACTGCTAGAAATCCTTAAGTAAAAGCTTCACCGTTTTGGCAGAAAACGGACGACATAACGCTTAAAATCATAGGACCCAAAACCTAAATTTTCAAACCAATTTTTCCCAAATAACTCCAACTATAAATACTGCTATAGTACTGTTCAGGCCGCAAAGTGGATGGAATTTCTGCAGCTGAAATAAACCGGATCATTGTTCGAATATATCCGATAGTTAGAATCGCTGTCACGATTTGCTAGCCACCTCGTAAGCAAGAATGAAGATAAGGTCCTTCAGTTTGTACAGGGATTGAAGCCAGAGATATACAAAGGAGTGAAAATAGCGGGCACCAAGGGCATGTCGTACAGTGAAGTTGTAGCTAAAGCACAAGAGGTGGAGGAAGCAAACCTCAAGTGTGACAAGCAACGCGAGGTCCTACAGAGATTTTTCAGAGAGATTATACAACAGAACAAAGGAAGTCCTCAGCAGCAACAACGAGGAATGAAGAGGCCCAGTGAGGGTCAAAGCAGTCAAGGAGGAGGGAAGCGATTTCAAGAGACCGAAAAGTTTCCTCAGTGCCCGAAGTGCCTAAAGTATCACCTGGGAGAATGCAGATTGAGTTCAGGGAAATGCTTCAATTGTAATGAGACCGGACACTTGTTCAGAGACTGTCCAAAGCCTAGAGTCACTCGGTGCTTCAATTGTAACAAGGTAGACCATATCAGCAGGGATGTCCAGCCTTGAAGAAGGGTCCTACTAAAGTGAAACTAAGGATATTTGCCATGATTGAGTCGGGCGACGACAACCAGCCAGCTGTGGTGTCAGGTACTATACTGATCAATTTTGTACCTGCTTATACGTTGCTTGATTTCGGAGCATCGCACTCTTTCATTGCGACTGCGTTCGCAGTGAAGCTGGATTTATATCCTATGGTTGCTTAAAGTAATTATGAGGTAATGTTGCCGTCCGGAGAGCGTATGCACTCTAACCAAGTCGTACGTGATAGTGTGGTCTCGGTGGGGATTAAGAATCTACCGGCCGATCTTATAATTATGGGGATAACCAGGTATGATGTTATAATGGGGATGGATTGGTTGTTCAAGCACTATGCCACAATTGATTGTAGATCCGGAATAGTCAATTTTCAACCCCCAGGTGGCGAGCATCATTCTTTGCAAGCTATGAAGAATGCCCGGAGATTATCTGTGATGGCACCTGTTAGTGCCCGTCATTCCTTTAATGGTGAGTGTTTATATTTTTTGGCCAGCATTATAGATACTCAGTTTGAAAGAGAAACAAAGCTCCAAGCTGTCTTAGTTGTTCGAGACTTCCCAGAAGTGTTTCTGGACGATCTACCTGGCTTGCCGCCAGACAGGGAGATGGAGTTTGTCATTGATGTTTATCCAGGCGCCGAGCCTGTATCAAAAAATCCGTATAGGTTAGCACCGATGAAGCTCAAAGAATTAAATAAACAATTGGAAGAGCTGTTGGAGAAAGAGTTCGTACGCCCCAGCTTTTTCCCACGGGGTGCACCAGTACTTTTGTCAAGAAGAAGGATGGAACACTATGCATGTGCATCGACTATTTAGAGTTGAACAAATTGACCGTCAAGAAAAAGTATCCACTGCCAAGAATAGACGATCTATTCGATCAACTCCAAAGTGTACGGGTTTTCTCAAAGATTGATCTGAGATAAGACTACTATCAGTTGAAAGTCAGATCCGAAGACGTTCCTAAGACTGCTTTCTGTTAGGATTAGACGTCCTAATCCACCTGTAACGAACGATTAGAAATACGAAAAAGAAATAACACACAGATTTATAGTGGTTCACTCTCGTCGCGAGAGCTACGTCCACTGGCCGCTAACCGATTTCACTAAGATGAAAAACCGGAGTTACAACAGTTGTTCCTCACCCTCTCAGACACTCTGGAATCTGTGATACAACTCAATAACCTAAACACGCCTTTATATAATAGACGATTTAGGGTTACAGAATAACCGGTAATTAATGACCAAATTACCCCCACCTAAATTAGGCTACATAACTCAACAATCTCCCACTTGGAGACTAATCTCATCATCCCTCCATCTGCAGCGGCTTCAATCCCATATCTCATTCAAGAAGTCCAACTGAAGTTGCGCACAACTTCAGCTTCTCACTTGTCACAGCTTTCGTCAACATGTCAGCTGGATTCCGACTCCCTAGGATCTTCTCATGCGCTAATACTCCATCTTCTAAAGCGGATCTGATGAAGTGATAACGCACCCGTATATGCTTTGTCTTACCATGATAAACTGGATTCTTCGCCAAATGGATGGCACTTTGGCTGTCACAATGCAATACACTCCCATCATAGTTTTGGCCTAACTCGCGTAAGAAAGGCTGTAACCACATCATCTTCTTTGCATCTTCTGTCACTGCAATATACTCGGCTTCACAACTAGAAAGAGCGACGACATCTTAAAGTCTTGAAACCCAACTGATTGCGGTACCACCCAAGGTGTAGACATACCCAGTCTTGCTCTTACTACTGTCAATATCACCACCATTATCAGCATCAACATATCCATCCAAGCCCAAATCTGACTTTCGAAAACATAAAGCCAATCCCGAACTACCCTTCAAGTATCGCAAGATCCATTTTACAGCTTCCCAATGTTTTCTTCCTAGATTACTCATAAACTTGCTGACAACTCCCACTGCATGTGCAATATCTGGTCGTGTACAAACCATCGCATACATTAGACTACCAACGACTGAGGCATATGGAACTTTGGCCATGTAGTTCCTCTCTTCCTCGGTCGAGGGTGACTGATCTTTGGATAGTTTGAAATGACTAGCCAATGGTGTAGTGACTGGCTTCGCATCCTGCATCTGGAACCTGCTAAGAATCTTCTTCACATAGTCTTCTTGTGAGAGTTTTAGAACATCCTTATCCCTGAATATCCTCATCCCAAGGATTTGTTTTGCAGCACCCAAATCCTTCATTGCAAACTCTGTATATAACTTTCTCTTCAGCCTGTCAATCTCATGCAAGCTTGCTCCAGCAATCAACATATCATCAACATAAAGGAGCAAAATAATATAGGAATTATCAAACCTTTTGATGTAGCAACAATGATCGGCTTCACATCTCAAAAAGCTGTTATTCTTCATGAAACTATCGAATCTCTTGTACCACTGCCTTGGAGCCTGTTTCAAACCGTACAAACTCTTCTGAAGCTTACATACAGGTTCCTCTTTCCATCTCATCTCAAAACCTTGTGGCTGACGCATGTATATCTCTTCATCTAAACTGCCGTGAAGGAAAGCAGTTTTCACATCCATCAGCTACAGATGAAGATCTTCTTTCACAACCAAACTCAAAACTGTTCTGATCGTCGTCAGCTTCACCACTGGTGAGAAAATATCGGTGTAGTCAATGCCTTCTTTCTGCTGAAAACACTTGACAACCAATCTGGCTTTATATCTCTTGCTTCCATCAGGTTCTTCTTTAATTCGGTAAACCCACTTGTTATGCAATGCATTCTTCCCCGTCGGCAACTTGGTTAATGTCCAAGTTTCATTTGATTTCAGTGAGTCCATTTCATCTTTCATGGCTGCCTCCCACTCAATCAAATCATCAGACTGTTCTGCTTCCTCATAACATCCTGGTTCACCTCTGTCAGTAAGCAAAATGAATTGAGAGACGGGGACCATCTCTGAGTTGGTTTGCTGATTCTGGATGATCTTCTTGGTTCTATAATTGGCGTTTGCAAATTTTCTTCTGGAGCTATATTCTCATCAACTTCTTCTTCAACAATACTCTGATCTTCTTTTCTGGTCGGAGTAATATCACCCGAAGAAACTCTGAAGTTGACCACAGTAGACTCTTTCAATACAGAACTCCCACTGTCAGAAGTCTGTCCAACAGCATCTTTGTAAAGAACCTGTTTGTTGAAGATGACGTTCCTGCTGCGAATGATCTTCCGATTTTGATTATCCCAGAAACGATAACCAAACTCGGCGTCACCATAACCAATAATAAGAAAACACTTATTAGATTTCGAATCAAACTTACTTTTATCAGAATCATCAATATGAACATATGATAAGCAACCAAAAACTTTCAGAAAAGAAAAGTTTACCTTTTTACCGCTCCAAACTTCTTCTGGAACTTTGAAATCTAGAGGTACAGAGGGTCCTCTATTTATCAGGTAGGCTGCTGTGTTGACTGCATCTGCCCAAAAGCATTTAGGCAGTCCGGCGTGCAATCTCATGCTCCTTGCACATTTAGTCAGCGTTCTGTTCATTCTTTCAGCTACTCCATTTTCTTGAGGCGTTCCAGGAATAGTCTTCTGCATCTTGATCCCATTCATAGCACAATACTCTCTAAAGTCTGCGTTGATGTACTCGCCTCTGTTGTCGGACCTCAAACACTTCACTTTCAGATTTGTTTCATTCTCAACCAAAGCCTTCCACTTCTTGAAAACACTGAATACATCAGACTTGTTCTTCAGGAAGTAGACCCAAACCTTTCTTGTTGAATCATCTATGAACGTCACGTAGTAGTGTGATCCACCAAGAGAAGAAACGGGTGCGGGTCTCCACACGTCAGTGTGCACTAATTCCAGTTTTTTCTGTTTCAGCTCCTTGCCAACTTTTAGAAAACTGACACGTTTCTGTTTCCCAAATATGCAACTTTCACATAACTGATGCTCAACAGACTTCAGCTCTAGAATCTGACCATTCTTGACAAGAATCTTCATTCCTTTCTCGCTCATGTGGCCCAACCTGCAATGCCACAACTCTGTGTCCTTTGAACTATCAACAATGGCAACTGTGTCTCTGCATGTAGAAGTCATGTATAAGGTTCCTATTTTCTGACCTCGAGCGACTACCATCGCTCCTTTAGTAACCTTCCAACCATTTGTTCCGAAACTAACATGGTAACCTTCACTATCAAGCTGCCCCACTGAAATCAAATTACGCATCAAACCAGGAACATGTCTTACTTTATTGATACTCCAAACAGACCTGTTTGTCGTCTTCAATTTGATGTCCCCGATGCCCACAATATCCAGTGGCTCATCATCTGCAAGATAGACTTTCACATGATTTCTAGCTACATAATTTTCCATTAGTTCTTTGTGAGCCGTGGTATGAAAGGATGCTCCCGAGTCCAAGACCCATGAGTCTATCGGGCTATCAACTGAAAGAATCAATGCGTCAGTGATCTCTTCTGTTACTGTATTTGCTCCATCACCTTTTTCAGTACCATTCTTCTTCGGAGCTCTGCAATCCTTTTTCATGTGACCCTACTTGCCACAATTCCAGCACTCAAATTTTTTTCCAGATTTAGAGTGACCCCTTCCATTTCTCGAATTGGATCTGGATCTGCCCCTACCCCGGTTGGAGTTTCTGTTATTATTTCTTCCTCTGTTTTCAACATTAAGAGCTGAGTGTTTCGATGTTTCTCCAGAATCAATTCTTCGAACTTCCTCGGCTAGAATACGATCTATCACATCAGTAAATACCAATTTTGCACTGCCGATTGAATTACTGACTGCTGCCCTCATAGGCTCCCAGCTATTTGGTAGCGACGCCAACAAAATTAGAGCTCGAACCTCATCCCCAAAATCAATATCGACAGATAATAATTGATTTACAATAGTATTAAATTCATTTAGATGTGCAGCTACAAAAGTACCTTCACCCATTTTCAGATTGAACAATTTTTTCATCAGATGCACCTTGTTGTTCATAGAGGGTTTCTTGTACATATCAGATAGAGCCTTCATCAGACTCGCTGTAGTTTGCTCCTTCGCCACGTTGTGAGCAACGCTTTTAGTCAGCGTCAATCTGATGATTCCCAAAACCTGTCTTTCAAGGAGATTCTATTCACCGTCTTCAATCTTCTCTGGTTTTGCACTCAAAGGAAGATGAAGTCTTTTCCCGTATAAATAGTCCTCAATTTGCATTCTCCAGAACGCAAAATCTATCCCATCAAATTTTCCAATACTGTGTCCTGTACTGTCATCGCCTGCCATTATTACTAATAATCAATACCGAAAAAAGTTATTCATACCCAAAAATTTCAGAATTTTTAACCCAGAAAATCCCAAAAATATCTCTGCCCCAATAAATAATCTCAAGTCCGCCCAACAATTTATCAGCACGATCACAGAAATTTCAGCCAAAGAATTTCACAAAATTGCACCCAAAAAATTCAAGAATAATTTGAAATCCAACCAATTAACCAGAAATTATTCCACAAAAACAGATTTTCAAAACAATGCACCAAACTGTTTCTTCAACCAACAGTGCACGAAGAATTGAAGCTAGGTCGGCGATGGCGCGGCGACGGTCTGCGCGGTGGGCGTTCTTTGCACGACGACGGCGGCGCGGAGGCGCGGCGTTCTGTGCGCGTGATGGCAGAGTTTGTGGGCGGTGGCTCGGGTGGCGCTCTCCTCTGTTCGTCGCGCGGGTTGATTCTAGTGAGGGCGCGGCGCGCGGTCGGGGGTGATGGCGCGGTCTGTGCGGTCGAGGCAGCGCAGTCTGGCGCAGTCGGGGGCGGCGGCGATGCTCGAGTTCCTTGGCGCGGTGTGGTTCTATTCTCCACGGTTTCTCTCCTCTGTTCTTCTCTGTCGAAGAAGAACAACATACAATAAAAAAAATTTCCCTCTTTTTTTTTTTTTTTTTTTTTTTTTTAATTCTGAAATCGAAGAACAAAAACAAAAATTTCCTCGTTTTCCTTTTCCAAGGCAGAAATCTCAATAGAAAAACTTTCTATTTTCCTGTTTCCAAAATTGCAAATTTCAAACCTGAAATCGATCGATACCCTTCGAAAAATCAAACCCTGATTTTCGAAACCACTTCTACCTGAAGCTTTGATACCAGTTGTTATGATTAGATGCCCTAATCCACCTGTTACGAACGATTACAAATACGAAAAAGAAATAACACATAGATTTATAGTGGTTCACTCTCGTCGCGAGAGCTACGTCCACTGGCCGCTGACAGATTTCACTAAAATGAAAAACCGGAGTTACAACAGTTGTTCCTCACCCTCTCAGACACTCTGGAATCTGTGATACAACTCAATAACCTAAACACGCCTTTATATAATAGACGATTTAGGGTTACAGAATAACCGGTAATTAATGACCAAATTACCCCCACCTAAATTAGGCTACATAACTCAACACTTTCCAAATGAGGTACGGACATTATGAGTTTCTGGTAATGCCATTCGGATTGACGAACGTACCAGCAGCCTTCATGGACCTGATGAATAGGGTTTTCCATGAATATCTCGAAAAATTCGTCATTATATTTATCGACAATATTTTGGTTTACTCTCGCACTAGGGACGAGCATACGGAGCATCTGAAGTTAGTGTTGGAAATTTGAAATAACACCAACTTTATGCCAAGTTTTCTAAGTATGAGTTTTGGGTGAATCGAATTCACTTTCTAGGTCACGTTATTTCTGGCGAAGGAATATCTGTTGATCCGGTAAATATTCAAACAGTTAAAGAATGGCCACAACCGAAGAATGTTACTGATATACAGAGTTTCCTTGGATTAGCATGTTATTACAGAAAGTTCATTGAAGAGGTCTAACTTCAACATTGCGTAACTAATCCTACACTTATCCGTTTTGGACGATTAAAGGCTCTACGGATTCCTTAGGATGTCTACTTTCTTAAAAGTTCAGGACTTAACCAAATAACGCAATTGGCTTAGTTGTTTTTCACAAAAACCAAAGCTGCCCCTGTAAATTTCAGAATTTTCGACTTTTGTTCAAAATCCACTATCACCTCATTTATCTCTACCCAATCCACTAACATGTTATATACATCCACAAAACAAGGAAAACTAGCTAGAAGCCCAAATTTTCGTGCAACATTCAAGTTCCCCCAAAAACCCTAATCTAAACTCTCCTAAAATACAATCTAACCCACCTTCTAACTCTTCCTCAACTAAGAACCAAAAACTCATAACTAAGTGTGTTAGAAGTTACCTTGGATGAAGGATTTGAAGGAAAGAATCAGAGAGGGGGAAGGGAGAAATCGTCTGCTGCTCGCTGAAGGGAGGGAAATGAAAAGGAAAATGAGAGAATAACTACCCCTTTCACGTGGAAACCACTTTTTCCCACTTTTCCTCTTTCTATTTTATTTATTTATTTATTTATTTTTCTACACTTCACTTTTACATTTTCACACCAATTCATTCCTTCTCTTTCCATCTCATTTAATTTAATACCTCACTTAACCATCACTTCAATTCCAATAACATGAAATTCCCGTACATTCATAAAAGTCGAGTTGCTAAATTTTCGGGCGTTACATTGTTAGAAGAGTAGGCACTGATCCAGCAGTCAACGAAAGCAGAAGAATTAGATCCACGAAAATAAATTTTAAAAACTATGCAATGCAACGTAGAACGAAACAATATAGAAACTTCTACCTCAATGATAATCAGTCTTACCGACTAGCTATAATATCGGGAACAAGCACCAGGAAACATGATATCAAATTCAAGACGCAAAAAAACATGAACACTATCGGAACCTAGGGGTGGGCAGGACCGGACCGGATCGTAGACCAAGAACCGGACTGGACCACCGGTTTCAGTCCCACCTTCCAGGACCACTATCCGGTCCTCGATCCTCACCTCCCAAGACCATAGGTTCTCGGTTCGTGGCCCAAATTCTCGAAATACCCGTACTGGACCGATGTTAAAAAAAACACTATGTTTTTTAAGGAAAAAATCTCTCTCCACTCTTCAGTCCTACCCGTACCCTACCAAATTTCCAGAATCCCAAGTCCCCGATGCCAGTTGCGAAGAGCGAAGAGCGAAGTGCGAAGTGCGAAGTGCGAAGTGCGAAGTGCGAAGTGCGAAGTGTAAACACCCGACCCTGACCCGCGACCATGACCCCAATTCCCGACGTTCCTGCTCGCCTGCTGCTCCTGACCACGACCTCGAAGGCGAACGCTCGACGCCAACCACGCTCGCCTGTCTTCGGCTACTGCTGCTGCTGTTTCTCGCTCGCCTCGCCTCGTTGCTGCTTTTCTTGTATTTGAGCTTCCTCAGTCCTCTGTCTTTGCTTGTCTTTGGCTCGCCTGACGCCTCGCCTGACTCTCGCCTCGCTTGTCATCGGCCAGTCCCACTCTGTAAGTGTAATTTTGTGATAGAAATGTGTAATTTCAGATAGTGTAGAACCCAATAAAAAAAAAAAGAAATGCCTAAAAGCCGGGTATAATCCAGACACGAGCTTCGTTCTTCACGAGGTTGCATTGGATTTTGGGCGTTGAATAGAAGAAATTGGATAGTTGAATTTGGGTTGAATTTATTTCTGGATGTTAATTTAAAAAATTTTGATGTTTTACAAAAAAAAAAATGATGGGAGGAACCGGGACCAGACCGAAATTTTCGGTCCGATCTCGGATCGGTCCTGGTCTCTCTAGGGCTAATTTCGGGAAAAATAACCCAAAATCTTGGTCTAATTTTGGTCTTGGCTTGGGACCGGACCGAATCGGACTGTGCCCACCTCTATCGGAACCTATGACAAATTGACATCAAAATCACAAATCAAAACACGAAGGATATCATTAGAGAAGTTGTCAGGACCCGACCCGGCCCTCGGCCGAATCCCGACGGATAGAATTCCCAAGGTGGGAATTATTTAACGAAAGTTCGACGACCATTCAACCAACTTTCCTCTAACAATTCCTACGTAGCATCCTAAAATATGAATTATCATTTAAAAAAATCAAACATAAGAGTGTACAGCGGAAATAATAAAATAAAAATAAGTCACGGCATGTGACTTTTCAACTTTGACAAAAAAGCCATAATTTAGATCGATCCTATACCTCGTTGTACAATTTTTATCTTTGACTTAGTCTATCCTTCTCGGTGAACGTATCCAAATATCTGAAAAAAAAATAAATAATCCACGAATAAACCATTGGCCCAGCAAATAAATCTAGCGGTTAAAATAGCTAACTCAGATTCTACCACACTCACTAGGACCAAACACCAACTTCCACCTAATCTTGATCATTTTAAAAATCAATTTGCATTAAAACTCTTGTTGAAGCTGTTTACATTTCATAGAATATGCTATTGAAATCGATATTTTTAAAATCAATTTCACCACATTGATCAAATGCAAATAAATAAACTTACATTTGAAATCACCATTGCCAATACAAATACCAGTGCAATAGTAAAGAACTTTGCATTTAAAACATTATGTCAAATAGAAATCCATTGCAAAATCTAACAATCAGTGATATTTGTTAAATTTGTCAATCCACATCAACCCAACATGTATAACTATAACAAATCCCTACAGATTCTCGGACTTTCACCGGTCGGACTGTAGTATCCCGAGCTTGCTACCCTCACGAGGTTTAGGGACTTTCAAGCCAAGGGGAACGACTATGCGTAAGGCCCCTACTCTTTCCCATTATAGTTATACATATTGTACATACTTAGAGGCAAATTACATTTTATAAATAATTGCCACTTCCTCTTTCTCAATATATATGCTTTAAAATTTGTTGTAAAGCCAATGCAATGTTTATTAAAGTCATCGTGAAAACAAGTTAAAATCGACATAGTATAAAATTTTCTCAATGCTCTTGAAAGAGTATTTATACATAAAATATGACAATTTAAAAACAACCTGCTTTCATCAAATTACATACTCAACACAAATATCTTCAACGACAGTTGTTCTTTCTCATAGCTTATTTACTTCACATATAAAACCCTACTTATTTCATCACTTCCACTACAACTAAAATCTCCAACACCTTTTAATAAACATTCTCAAATCACAATCCATTTCTCATAACATCTCCGGCCAAAATACAACATTCAATTATCAATTTCATCCAAAAACTATCAAGATATCCAAAGTCAAACAATTTCAATTAACTAACTAAATCATGCGATAAAGTCTAAACTAACTATTTTAACTGTTAGAATTACTTACGTCGTTGTTGGTTCCACCTCTTTAACCGAAAACCTCCACTGAACTTAACAATTCTTACTCCAAAATGCCTTTCTCGACGAGCTGAATACTTTATCCTAAAGGACGAAATGATGAATCCAACGTCCTCCCCTCCCTTTCCCTCTTCTCCCTCGCGGTCCGCTCTCTATTTTTCTTCTCTCTCTCTCTCTCTCACTATTCTTCTCTTTTTCTTTTCGTAAACCCCCAGACAAATGCCACATAACCCCTTTCCTTATTTCCTTTCCTTTTTTGTTTTTTTCCCTCCAGCAACCTTCTTTTATCTTCTCTTTTCTTCTTTCTACGTAAATCCATTAAAAGCATGCCACCTTTCACTTTGAAACCTTCTAAGCAACCCTTGCTTCACACAAAACACGACATGGGTCAACACCTTGAGCAGGGGGTCAACTCATATTTCACATGAGACGTAGTAGGGGTTGGCAGGTCGACCCTAGCGGTCGACACCTCAAGGCAACGGTCGACACCTTGAACAAATGGTCGATCTTTATTGCTCACGAGTTGGCATGGGTCTCCACCATAAGAGAAGGGTTGAGCCTTGAACCTCTCAGGTATGGCAAGTGTCGATCGGCCGATCAACACATGCATCCTTCAGTCAACCAGAGTCGACACTTGTCAAGACTTCAACCTTTGCGTCGATTTTCAATGAAGGGAAATGAAAAATTCGACCTCCCTTGCTGAGTTCTGCCTTCAATCGATGATATAACGTGCATCAACTATAAATCTACCCAAACAACACATAAATAACCAAATGATTTGATATTCCAAACTCGAATCCAAAATTGACAAAATCCTAACTTTGAAATTCAAAAACGAAATTGAAAAATGACTTACCTACGACAAATCTTCACAAACTTGAAGGTGGAAGTGACACGAACACGATCCTAGCCCTCCATTCCACACTCATGATCTCTCTCTCTCTCCTTTCCCTCTCTCAGCCGTGTGCACAGGAAATTCCTTCCTTCCTCCTTATTTAAATGTGATAGACCCAAAATGTAACACCCGAGTATTTTCTATAGCGTGCATAACCTACATTGTATTAGGAAAGGTTGATTATGCATGTGTGAGGTGTGCATTGAAGTGCATTAGAAGTTGAAGAGTTGACAAGTCAAAAGGTTAGGGTTTGAAGTCAAAACAAAAGTTATTGGTGGTTGATGTTGTGTTGAAAAGTCAAATGTGTCTAACCAATCAAATTGTATTAAAGAGAAGGAAGGAAGAAGCATCACGTTGGAGAGTTTAAGAAGAGAGAAAAGTGAGGGGTAAATTGCAAATTTAACAACTTTATGGTTAGAAATTAAAAGTGGAAGAAAGTATGGTTTTAAATGTGGGTTTGTCATTCATCTTCTTCATTCCATCGACTTCTTCTTCTTCTCCTCCATTGTTGGCGATTCCTCTCCCCATCTCTTCATTTCTTCAAGTGATTTCAAGGTAAGTTTACTTAGGTTTTGGTTGTATGCACTTTAGGTGTAGTTTATTAGAGTTTTTAGGGAGTTTGTGTGAGTTTTAGCTAAAGTTTGGAAACCCTAGCTTGAGTGCTCCGAGGTTAAGTTTCCTTGATGTGTGTTCTTCCTAGTTTTGCTTATTTAAGTGTTAGAAAGGTTAGTTTAGGTGGTTAGAGTGGTTAGATTTAAGATTTGAAGGAAGTTACACAAAAACCGGTTTTTAACCTAAGTGGGCCGATTCTGTCTTTGTGCAATCTAGATTGGTTAAGTGTATTATTTGGTTGATTTAAGCATTTCAATGGATAGTAGACGTGTAGAGCTTTCCGAGTTGGGGTGGCACGTCGAATTCTGTTGAAAAACGAGGAAGTTATGGCCGTTTAAAGTTGGACGTCAGTAAATTGAGCAAAAACCGGGTTTAGGTATTTAGATGTGAGAGTTGTTTAGTTGTTGGTTAGTTTTAGTTTTAGTATTAGTTAGAAAATCTTTTAGGGTTTATTGAAAGCTTATCAACTTGAGTTTTGTGATTTTAGGTCGTCGAACGAGTGAGTTGGACGGTACTCAGACGAGTGATTTGGACGAGCATCCAGGTAAGTAGTGGTAGCATTTCCTTCGCCTTCGGGCCTACACCATAGAACGGTAGGGTCGTTTATTTCGTGTTGCGTTGTGTTGTTGATTCGTGTGGTTTGGCATATTTGAAGCATGCATCATGTATAGTACGCTAGGTACGGTTATTAGCATTGGTTTGCATGGTGAGCAATAACGTAAGCAATTAAAGTTAAGGGTAACGCATCTCGAATAGAGTGACTTTTTGGGCTAAGGTTGCTCGTAATAGCACCCCGAGGGGAACTCTATGAGAGAATCCTGAATAGGGTACCTTTTTGGGCTAAGGTTGCTCGTAATAGCACCCCGAGGGGTCCTCTATGAAGGATAAATTGATTAAATTACGTAAATGTTAACGCATCTCGAATAGAGTAACTTTTCGGGCTAAGGTTGCTCGTAATAGCACCCCGAGGGGAACTCTATGAGAGAATTCTGATTAGGGTACCTTTTTGGGCTGAGGTTGCTCGTAATAGCACCCCGAGGGGTCCTCTATGAAGAATTAAAGCAACGAAGATTTAAGCAATGAACAGCAAATAAGCACAACCGAGTGATAGAAACTGCATGTGTTAGGATGATTGCATGGGTGTGTTGCATTTGTATGCCCTACTTGCTAAGCATTAGGCTTATGTTTTTGTGTTCTGTGGTGTAGGTGACGGAGCGTTTACAGGTGAGCTTGAGAGCGATGTTCAGGATTAGGTGCAGTCGATGATTCACGAAGCTCGCCGGTGCTGGTCATTTGTCGGGGCGTTTCGACCTAGTCCTCGGCAAGGGTTATGGTATTGCATGTTTTGTGATTAGGAGTAGACTTGTGAATATTTTGGTTGGTGATGGTTTAGAGTACTTTGGTTTGGTTTGTATAGTTGGTTGGTGTGTTTGTGGAGAATTGTAAAAATTGTAGTGGAGTGTTTGATGGTTTTAGTGGATTGTGCACGTATGTTGTGGTCGGAATGAATTGGTAGGTCGTTTGGTTAAGTTTTGTTAAATTCTGATAGTTGGGATTGATTTGGTTATTTGGTGGTTTAAACCGTGTTTAAAAGATTTTATTTTTCAGGTTTTGGATTTCGAAAATATAGCCGTTATATTGTCGATTTTTGGGTTAAAAACCAATGTGTCGGGTTGTATTCTCTATTTTTTTTTCCTTAAGCGTTTTAAGTCGTTTTTCCGAGATTTTTACGGGAAGTGAAGATTTAAGTGCCGGGATGATATGGTGAAAATTTCGGGATTTTTTGGAGGTGTCGGGATTGTAGAAAAGTGTAGAAATGTGAAGGATAGTGGAAAAGGGTAAAATTGGGCATTTTGGAGTGTTTTTGGGTGTGAAAAACCCGAGCCGGCCCGACCGGTCGGGCCCGGGGCACGATCGGTCGTGGTCGGGGAGTTTCTGGGTGAAGAAAACCCGAGAGGGCCCGATCGATCGGGCTTTTCATCGCGATCGGTCGCGGTGGAAGATTTTGAGGCGCGCTGGTGCGCCCCAGCGCGCGCACGCGCTGGCGCGTGCGGCGAGTGCCGCACGCAGCGCGCGCAGCGCAGCGCGCGCAGCGCAGCGCGCGCGTGCAGCGCACGCCGCGCAGGCCTGGGCGCGCCTGCTGCCCAGCGCGCGCCCAGCGCCTATTTTTTTTAATTTTCGATTTTCTTTCGATTTCACCCGTTTTCTAAAATGTTTCGACCCGACATTTTTCAAGGCATTTTCAATATACTTTGGGCACGTTTCCCAACCAACGTCGAGGGTTCGAAAAACCCGAAAACCGAGCCGATAATTTTACGAAATTATTTTTAAATATAGTTTTAAACCGGGAATTGTTTGCAAACGTGACGCTTCGGGCCCGGGGCGGGTCCGGGGCGTTACAAAGTTGGTATCAGAGCAATTAAAGGTCGAAACGTTCAGAGAATTACCCGACAATGCTGGCCGTCGTGCAACGTGCTTCACCGACTGTGAGTATTCCTTTCTTTAGTCAGTTTTATTTCTAAGTTAGATTATTTTAATCCCGTACAGGATTGAGTTAAGATGCATAACCCTAGACGACCGGGGAGGCCTAGACATGAACCCGAACCACCCAGAAATCCTCTAGAAGACTCTGTTAAGCAACTAGCAGACATGGTTACTCAACAAGCCGAATTAGTTGGAACTTTAATCGGGCACGGGGGACTTGGACATGTTGGACCCGGTGCTAGTGGAGAAAGATTTAGGAGGTTGAATCCTCCCGCCTTTGAAGGACGATTGACAGATCCCACAGCGGCAGACAGATGGATTCACACTATTGAGAACATGTTTAAAGTTGCCGAGGTGGAGGATGTAAATAAAGTCAAGTGTGCCACCTTCCATTTAATCAACAACGCACAGAGCTGGTGGGAGTCGATAGAGTCTACTCTCGGTCATCAAGTTTTAACTTGGAGGGAGTTTAAAGATCTATTCTTCGACAAGTATTATAACGAAACAGCTCAGGCTGCAAAACGGATGGAATTCATGGCACTTAAACAGACGGGATCGGTGGGAGATTACATTCAGCAGTTTGAGTTGTTATCTCGGTTTGCTGGTCCAATGATCAGCCGAGAAGCGGATAAGATTTTTCAATTCGTGCACGGACTGAAGCCTGAAATTTACATGCTGGTAAAGACTTTTGGAATTTCTAAATGTTCCTTTACAGAAGTGGTGGCAAAGGCTATAGAAGTGGAAGAAGCTGCTGAAAAGTTATCGAGAGCTGGTGAGAACCCGAAGAGGATGTTTAGAGAAATCACAGCTCAGTTTAATAGAGGCGGTTCCTCTTCTCAGCAGCAGGGGACCAAGAGGCAGGGAGGAAATGTAATTGACCAACGAGGAGGTAAAAAGCCACAACAACAGCCACAGCAACAACAAAGAAGAAAGCTTCCTCAGTGTCCTAAATGTCAGAGAACCCATCCCGGTGAGTGTGGCCAATACGACGGAAAGTGTTACAACTGTCTTGAAGCTGGTCATGTTGCCCGTGAATGTCCAAAGCCAAGAGTCTTCCGATGTTTTAAGTGCAATCAAACAGGACACACAATTACCAATTGCCCGACAGAAAAGAAAGGTCCGGTTAAAGCCATACCCCGAATTTTTGCGATGATAGAGCCCGAGGATGAGGACCGTTCCGCAGTGATCTCAGGTACCGTGTTTGTAAATTCAGTGCCTGCATTTACTTTAATAGACTCAGGTGCCTCTCATTCGTTCGTAGCGACATCATTTGTAGTGAAAGTGCAATTAGAAGTAGAACCATCTAATAGTGCGTATACAGTAAAGTTACCATCTGGCGAGTGTCTGCATTCCGAGCAAATAGTTTCTAACACTTTGGTGATGGTGGGAAAGAAGAGTTTACCTGCTGATTTAATTGTTGTGGGGATAACCGGGTATGATGTGATACTCGGTATGGATTGGCTGTTTCGACACCATGCGACGATTGATTGCAGAGCAGGGATTGTAAATTTCCAACCTCCAGATGGTGAAAAATTTTCTTTTCAAGTTTTGAAGAATATAAAGAAGCTTTCAGTCATGGCACCGATGAATGCGAGACGGTCAATTATGGGTGAGCACAATTGTTTTATTGCAACTATAGTTGATTTTTATGCTGTGGTAGAAGTTAAACTTCAAGATATTGCTATTGTTAGTGAGTTTCCTGAAGTATTCTTAGATGATTTGCCTGGTCTACCTCCAGACCGGGAAATCGAGTTTGTAATTGATACTTATCCTGGAGCGGAGCCTGTTTCGAAGAATCCCTACAGGTTAGCTCCTCCAGAATTAAAGGAACTAAAGAAGCAGTTGGAGGAATTGGTTGACAAGGGCTTTATACGCCCTAGTTTCTCGCCCTGGGGAGCGCCCGTGTTGTTTGTTAAGAAGAAGGACGGGTCGCTTCGTATGTGTATCGACTACAGGGAGTTAAATAAGTTGACCGTGAAGAATAAATATCCGTTACCGAGGATCGATGATCTGTTTGATCAGTTGCAAGAAGCTCGTATATTTTCAAAAATTGATCTGAGGTCAGGGTACTACCAATTGAAGGTTAGAGCGCAGGATATTCCAAAGACGGCTTTCAGGACACGTTATGGACATTATGAGTTCCTGGTTATGTCGTTCGGATTGACGAATGCTCCTGCGGCGTTCATGGACCTGATGAATCGGGTGTTCCGAGAGTATCTTGATAGATTCGTGATCGTGTTTATCGATGATATTCTGATTTATTCACGAGATGAAGAGGAACATAAGGAGCATCTGCGGATTGTTCTGGAAATTCTGAAGCGACATCAGTTATACGCCAAGCTATCGAAATGTGAATTTTGGTTGACTGAAGTGCATTTTCTGGGCCATGTGATTAGCAGTGGTGGAATCTCGGTGGATCCAGCCAAGATTCGGTCGATCAATGATTGGCCTCAGCCAAGGAACGTCAGCGAGATTCGAAGTTTTCTGGGATTAGCTGGCTATTACAGAAGGTTTATTGAAGGGTTTTCTAAAATCGCAGCGCCAATGACTCGCTTGACAAGGAAGGAGGTTAAGTATGAATGGTCTGAAGATTGCGAGTTAAGTTTTCAGACATTGAAGCAAAAGTTGACGACAGCTCCGGTTTTGACGTTGCCAGTGGCCGAGGAGAAATTCTGCATTTATTGTGATGCCTCTCGTATTGGGTTGGGTGGTGTGTTGATGCAGAAAGATAAGGTGATTGCCTATGCTTCAAGGCAGCTAAAGCCCTATGAAAAGAACTATCCGACCCATGATCTGGAATTGGCAGCAGTGGTCTTCGCTTTGAAGATCTGGAGGCATTACCTGTATGGTCAACAGTGTGAGGTATATTCAGATCACAAAAGTCTGAAGTATATCTTCACGCAAAAGGAGCTGAATATGAGGCAGCGGCGGTGGTTAGAGTTTGTGAAAGATTATGATTTGGAAATTAAATACCACCCCGGTAAAGCTAATGTAGTTGCAGATGCTTTAAGCCGAGTATCAACTTCGGTTTCAGCTTTGGAGGCTGGAATGTCTGAGACATTAAGATCTGAAGTTCGAAGATTTGATTTGGAGTTCGTTTCAGATGTGACAGCAGTTTTATCAGCTTTGTCTCTGAAGCCTACGATTTTGGAGAAAATAAGAGAAGCTCAACAAGCAGATTCGGAGTGTAATAAATTCAAGTTGAGCATGGTAGCGGATGAGCGGACGGAGTTTAGCTACTCGGATGACGGTATTTTGAAGTTCCGTAATCGGTGGTATGTTCCTAGTGATGAGCAGCTTCGGAAAGAGATTTTGGCTGAAGCTCATTCTTCAAGGTTTTCCGTTCATCCTGGCTGTACGAAGATGTACAGGGACCTCAAACAGCATTATTGGTGGCCTGGTATGAAAAGGTCAGTTGCTGAATTTGTTGAAACTTGTTTGATTTGCCAGCAGGTAAAGGCGGAGCATCAGAGACCCGCTGGAAAGTTACAGCCTTTGCCGGTTCCTGAATGGAAGTGGGACCAAATCTCAATGGACTTTGTTGTCGGTTTGCCTAGAACGACGAAAGGCTTTGACGGTATTTGGGTGATTGTAGACCGGTTAACAAAGTCAGCTCATTTCCTACCGGTGAAGATGACTTACAGTATGGATCGATTTGCTGAACTATATATTCAGGAAATTGTGAGGCTGCATGGGGTGCCGATTTCTATAGTATCAGACAGGGACCCGAGGTTCACATCTAACTTTTGGAAGAGTTTGCATAAAGCGATGGGAACTCGATTGAACTTCAGTACAGCATTTCATCCTCAGACGGATGGACAATCTGAGCGTACTATTCAGACTCTTGAGGATATGTTACGAGCGTGTGTATTGGAGTTTCAAGGTTCCTGGAGTAGATATCTGCCTTTGGTAGAGTTCTCGTATAACAATAGTTATCAAGAGACTATTGGTATGGCTCCGTACGAGGCTCTATATGGAAGAAAGTGCAGATCGCCTCTTTATTGGGACGAGATCGGAGAATCCAGCTTGATTGGTCCGGAAATTTTGCAGCAAACTACTGATAAGATCCAGTTTATTCGGCAGCGTATTTTGACGGCTCAGAGTCGCCAGAAAAGTTATGCAGATGGTAGAAGGCGTGAGCTGGAGTTTGCTGTTGGTGATGAGGTTTTTCTGAAGATTTCGCCATTTAAAGGTGTCATGAGATTCGGGAAGCGAGGGAAGCTGAACCCGAGATTTGTTGGTCCTTTCCCTATTGTGAAACGAGTGGGGAAGACAGCATATCAGTTGGAGTTGCCCGCTTCAATGGAAGGAGTGCATGATGTTTTCCATGTGTCGATGCTTCGGAAGTGTCTGCGGGATCCATCGCACGTGGTGGTACAGCAGGAGATCGAAGTGCAGCCTACTTTGTCTTATGAGGAGCGACCAGTGGAGATATTGGATTATGCAGTGAAGAAATTACGCAATAAAGACATTCCATTGGTAAAAGTGCTGTGGCGCAACCACAATATTGAGGAGGCAACGTGGGAGCGTCAACAGGACATGATGGCGCGTTATCCAGATCTGTTTATGTACGTAAATTTTGAGGACAAAATTTTTATAAGGTGGGTGGATTGTAACACCCGAGTATTTTCTATAGCGTGCATAACCTACATTGTATTAGGAAAGGTTGATTATGCATGTGTGAGGTGTGCATTGAAGTGCATTAGAAGTTGAAGAGTTGACAAGTCAAAAGGTTAGGGTTTGAAGTCAAAACAAAAGTTATTGGTGGTTGATGTTGTGTTGAAAAGTCAAATGTGTCTAACCAATCAAATTGTATTAAAGAGAAGGAAGGAAGAAGCATCACGTTGGAGAGTTTAAGAAGAGAGAAAAGTGAGGGGTAAATTGCAAATTTAACAACTTTATGGTTAGAAATTAAAAGTGGAAGAAAGTATGGTTTTAAATGTGGGTTTGTCATTCATCTTCTTCATTCCATCGACTTCTTCTTCTTCTCCTCCATTGTTGGCGATTCCTCTCCCCATCTCTTCATTTCTTCAAGTGATTTCAAGGTAAGTTTACTTAGGTTTTGGTTGTATGCACTTTAGGTGTAGTTTATTAGAGTTTTTAGGGAGTTTGTGTGAGTTTTAGCTAAAGTTTGGAAACCCTAGCTTGAGTGCTCCGAGGTTAAGTTTCCTTGATGTGTGTTCTTCCTAGTTTTGCTTATTTAAGTGTTAGAAAGGTTAGTTTAGGTGGTTAGAGTGGTTAGATTTAAGATTTGAAGGAAGTTACACAAAAACCGGTTTTTAACCTAAGTGGGCCGATTCTGTCTTTGTGCAATCTAGATTGGTTAAGTGTATTATTTGGTTGATTTAAGCATTTCAATGGATAGTAGACGTGTAGAGCTTTCCGAGTTGGGGTGGCACGTCGAATTCTGTTGAAAAACGAGGAAGTTATGGCCGTTTAAAGTTGGACGTCAGTAAATTGAGCAAAAACCGGGTTTAGGTATTTAGATGTGAGAGTTGTTTAGTTGTTGGTTAGTTTTAGTTTTAGTATTAGTTAGAAAATCTTTTAGGGTTTATTGAAAGCTTATCAACTTGAGTTTTGTGATTTTAGGTCGTCGAACGAGTGAGTTGGACGGTACTCAGACGAGTGATTTGGACGAGCATCCAGGTAAGTAGTGGTAGCATTTCCTTCGCCTTCGGGCCTACACCATAGAACGGTAGGGTCGTTTATTTCGTGTTGCGTTGTGTTGTTGATTCGTGTGGTTTGGCATATTTGAAGCATGCATCATGTATAGTACGCTAGGTACGGTTATTAGCATTGGTTTGCATGGTGAGCAATAACGTAAGCAATTAAAGTTAAGGGTAACGCATCTCGAATAGAGTGACTTTTTGGGCTAAGGTTGCTCGTAATAGCACCCCGAGGGGAACTCTATGAGAGAATCCTGAATAGGGTACCTTTTTGGGCTAAGGTTGCTCGTAATAGCACCCCGAGGGGTCCTCTATGAAGGATAAATTGATTAAATTACGTAAATGTTAACGCATCTCGAATAGAGTAACTTTTCGGGCTAAGGTGAACTCGTAAGCTAGCACCCCGAGGGGAACTCTATGAGAGAATTCTGATTAGGGTACCTTTTTGGGCTGAGGTTGCTCGTAATAGCACCCCGAGGGGTCCTCTATGAAGAATTAAAGCAACGAAGATTTAAGCAATGAACAGCAAATAAGCACAACCGAGTGATAGAAACTGCATGTGTTAGGATGATTGCATGGGTGTGTTGCATTTGTATGCCCTACTTGCTAAGCATTAGGCTTATGTTTTTGTGTTCTGTGGTGTAGGTGACGGAGCGTTTACAGGTGAGCTTGAGAGCGATGTTCAGGATTAGGTGCAGTCGATGATTCACGAAGCTCGCCGGTGCTGGTCATTTGTCGGGGCGTTTCGACCTAGTCCTCGGCAAGGGTTATGGTATTGCATGTTTTGTGATTAGGAGTAGACTTGTGAATATTTTGGTTGGTGATGGTTTAGAGTACTTTGGTTTGGTTTGTATAGTTGGTTGGTGTGTTTGTGGAGAATTGTAAAAATTGTAGTGGAGTGTTTGATGGTTTTAGTGGATTGTGCACGTATGTTGTGGTCGGAATGAATTGGTAGGTCGTTTGGTTAAGTTTTGTTAAATTCTGATAGTTGGGATTGATTTGGTTATTTGGTGGTTTAAACCGTGTTTAAAAGATTTTATTTTTCAGGTTTTGGATTTCGAAAATATAGCCGTTATATTGTCGATTTTTGGGTTAAAAACCAATGTGTCGGGTTGTATTCTCTATTTTTTTTTCCTTAAGCGTTTTAAGTCGTTTTTCCGAGATTTTTACGGGAAGTGAAGATTTAAGTGCCGGGATGATATGGTGAAAATTTCGGGATTTTTTGGAGGTGTCGGGATTGTAGAAAAGTGTAGAAATGTGAAGGATAGTGGAAAAGGGTAAAATTGGGCATTTTGGAGTGTTTTTGGGTGTGAAAAACCCGAGCCGGCCCGACCGGTCGGGCCCGGGGCACGATCGGTCGTGGTCGGGGAGTTTCTGGGTGAAGAAAACCCGAGAGGGCCCGATCGATCGGGCTTTTCATCGCGATCGGTCGCGGTGGAAGATTTTGAGGCGCGCTGGTGCGCCCCAGCGCGCGCACGCGCTGGCGCGTGCGGCGAGTGCCGCACGCAGCGCGCGCAGCGCAGCGCGCGCGTGCAGCGCACGCCGCGCAGGCCTGGGCGCGCCTGCTGCCCAGCGCGCGCCCAGCGCCTATTTTTTTTTAATTTTCGATTTTCTTTCGATTTCACCCGTTTTCTAAAATGTTTCGACCCGACATTTTTCAAGGCATTTTCAATATACTTTGGGCACGTTTCCCAACCAACGTCGAGGGTTCGAAAAACCCGAAAACCGAGCCGATAATTTTACGAAATTATTTTTAAATATAGTTTTAAACCGGGAATTGTTTGCAAACGTGACGCTTCGGGCCCGGGGCGGGTCCGGGGCGTTACACAAAAGGAGAAGAGAGATAAGGTTGGCAGATTAAGGGTTTAGATGAAGGTGTGAGATGTGGAAGAGTGTGACAATGAAAGGGTGTGACGTGAAGAAGTGTGACATGAAGAAGTGTGACTTGAAGAGGTGTGACATGACAACGAGAGTGGGTTGACTAATATGAGAGTTTTAGTAAGTGTGGGGAAGGGATGGGCAAAAGTGCACATGCGGACGGCACAAGATGGGACAACAGGGGCACGATGCGATGCAAACAGATTGAACGCGTATGGCGCCGAGTGAGCCGGTGCAATGCAGGGTGAAAAATGGGATGAGATGATTTCCAATTGGATCATTGATGTTATGGCTTCCAGCAAGAACTTCAAATGTTCTTTCTCGAAGAACACACCAGTTCGAGCTCAATGGAATGATTTCTCGAGCTTCATGACCAGATAGGTACCACTGGAGTGAAGATGAATCTAATCAACAAGTATTAAATATTACTCACCAACTCTTGAATACCAGTCAACACTCATCTTTGATAGGTTCTACACTTTCTTGCTCGGATTGGCTCACCGAGTAGCCGTGGTTCTTCATGGAGTCCACCAAGAAGGAAGTAGAAGCTCTCTATAAGGAGTTTTCCAATAACTTGATATTCAAAAACTATTTAGAAATGACCACCAAAAAGCTATTTATAGGCTCCAACTTGGGCTTAAAATCTTAATGGGATAAGATCTATATGACACTTGAACAATTATTAAGTAACAACTAAGCTTATGACCAAAGCCCATTAGACACTTAAACAAAACTAGATACAAACAACAACTTAAGGCCTTATACATATGACTGAAATAAAAGATAAAAAATAAAATAACATAAAGATTTTAATGACTATCTCGTTTTGCATCACTAGTACAACACGTTTTTGGGTTAACCCCAAGAACAAAGTTGTGGGCTCCTGCCCAAAGCGGACAATATTGTATTAGGAGCACCAGGGGACGTTACATATTGATAAGTGTGTATTTTATACACTTATTAGTACTCTTTTATACTTGATTTGATGAGTTATTATCAAGTGTTTGAAGGAATTTGACGTATTTTGTGTAAGTATGCAGACAATTTATATATATCAGGATGGAGGTGATGGAGGTTGAATACAAAGAAATAAAGAAGCTCAAGAGGAATAAAAGAAGAAAAAGCAAAAGGTGGAGAAAAGAAGAAAAGAAGAAAAGAATAAACAGTGAAATTGGAGAAACCAGAGAAGACGCCGATCAATCGGCCATCTTGGACGATCGATCGGCTGAAAAGAAATAAAAGAATTGAGAGCAAGGAAACAGAGAAGAAGCCGATCGATCGGCCATCATAGGCGATCGATCTGCTGAAGAGAAGATTTATTGCACGAGACAGAGAACTCGCCGATCGATCAGCTAAATGTGGCGATCGATCGGCTAAAGACAAAGAATTTTGAAGCAGAAAAGTAGCCAATCGATCGGCCATCTTAGGCGATCGATCGGCTGAGCTGAAAAAATTATGTGTTTTAATCTAAGCTGTTGATCTGAATTAGGAAACAAAAGGGAAGATAGAGGCAACCCTAACAATGCAGAGAAGTTCGTTCTGATATTAGCAGTTTTCGGTAGAGGGCAAAGAAGAGGCGATTATTCAGAGACCAGAGACGAAGATTGGTGAAAGTGGAGAGAGCTTTCGGCACTGAACATCAACATCATTTTTCTCCTCTCCTTCTATAGTTTATTTATGAACATCTTTATTATTTGTATTCACATTTCTTTCAGCATGAACTAACTTTTTCATCTAAGGCTACGATGTAGCCAGACGATGTTTATTTCCTGTTTCTTTATTTAATTATATTCTATGAGTATTTCTTCCAATAGCGTTGACGCATTTAATTTCTGTTCTTAAAGCTTGTAAATTTCTGGCCAATCTTTACATGATTTTTGGGGTGTTTTGAGACTGAGAGGTGATAAATATCCGAGCACTAGAATTAATGTCATAAATATGCGTAGGCTAGAGATAGTTACGGTGTTGATGTGATCATGGTGATTTCTTAATATAATTGTATTTGATTAATGTAGGATTTGAGACTGAGAAGTGATAACCCATTAATCAGATAAACTGAACAATGCTCGAGAGAGATTGTATTAAAATTTAGCGAAATCGATCATCAACATAGGAAAAATATTTATGAATATAATTATGAAGAAATGAAATAAATATTGTCTTGGTGAAATCGTAGTACCTAGGCTTTTATTAATCAGATTTAATCTCATTTTATCTATTTCGATATTTTACATTAGTTTATTTTAATTGTTTTAGTTATTTAATTTAATTTCAATTCTTGAAACCTGAAAACGTGTGTTCAATTTAGAATTAAGATTAATAAATTTGATTATTAATTAATAAGTCCTCGTGGGTTCTACACTCTACTTATCATTCTATTACTTGTTGCGACTCGTACACTTGCAAAATATTTTTCACAACAAGTTTTTGGCGCCGTTGCCGGGGACTTTATTATTAATATCGAATTAATTATTATTTTTTATGTTGAATTTATTTTATTTCATTTATTTATTTTCGTGTTATTTTCAGGTGTATGCGTAAAGAAGGAAACACTAATCTTCTCCCGCTTAATCTTGAGATTGAGCGTATGTGTCGACAACATCGTAAAAAGAGAAGAGAAGTTATTCAACTAGCGCGTGTCATTATGGGAGATAATGGGGAAGATAATACTGAGTACCGAACCTTGCTGGATTATGTTATACCCACTGTATCCGGAGTGCATTCAGCTATTCGGAAATCGGCCATCGCTGCTAATTTTGAAATTAAGTCGGGTACCTTGCAAATGATTCAACAATCTTAGTTTAGAGGATTACCTTCTGAAGACCCCAAAGATCATATCGTTAATTTTTTAGAAGTATGCGACACTTTCAGATATAACAATGTGGGGGATGATGCAGTGAGGTTACGTTTATTTCCATTCTCATTACGGGATCGTGCAAAGAATTTGTTTAACTCTCTGCCAGCTAATTCCATTAATACTTGGGAAGAGTTATGCCATAAATTTCTATCCAAGTTCTTTCCTTTCGAGAAGACTGCTAAACTTTGCAACGAGATAATTAACTTCAGTCAATTCGATGGAGAAACACTATATGAGGCATGGACACGCTTCAAGGATATGTTAAGAAAGAGTAGAAACCATGGCCTACCGAGGTGGATGCATAATCAAACTTTCTATGTGGGATTGTCTGCATCTACGAAAACTCTGGTCAATGCAGCTGCAGGTGGTGCTTTAATGAGAAAAACTGAAGAAGTCGCATATGATCTATTAGAGGAATTAGCGCTTAACAATGACCAATGTCCTGTGTAGCGATCAATTATGAAGCGCACAACGGGTACTCCAGAACTCGAGGCTATGAAAGCTTTAACTTTATAAATTGCCTCATTAGCTAAAAAATTCCAGGAGTCTCATATGGCCGCGAGTGTAAGGAATACATCGAAAGTTAACTGCCAATGGTGTCAAGGACCACATTTGAGTGAAGAATGTCAAGAGGGCAATCCCATGTCGAGTGAACCTGCAGAGCAAGCTAACTGTATGAGAAATTTTAATCGGCAAGGTAATCCCAATTCCAACACCTATAATTCAAGATGGCGACAACACCCGAATTTTTCATGGCGGAATTCTCAAAATGCGATGCAAATGCCTCAAGCAGCTTAACCCGGTCCTTCTCAACAAGTTGAAAAGAAAAATGATCTTGAAACAGTCCTTATGGAGTTTTTGACAGAAACTGCAATGCAAAATCAATCAGCCCAAATTCGAAGTCTTGAAAATCAACTTGGTCAATTTGCAAGCGTCATCAATGGAAGGCCTCAAGGCTCACTACCAAGTAACACGGAGGTGAACCCCAATGGTCATTGTAATGCAATCACCACTCGCAAGGGAACCGTAATTGAACCAGTGCAAAAAGAGACACAAGAGCCTAAAGTTGTTAATGAGGAGTCAAATGCAGATGAAGTTCAAAAATCATCACCATCTCATCATTCTCTAACTCAAGCAAACTTACTTCCAGTGCCGATTTTCTCAATTCCTGGATGTCTTCAAGAAGCTCCACATTAATATTCCATTTGCCGATGCGTTGGAACAAATGCCGAGTTATGCTAAATTTATGAAAGATATTCTTTCCCACAAGCGGAAAATAGAGGAGTGTGGTATTATTGCTCTTTCAGAGGAGTGCAGTGCCATTATTTAGAATAAGTTCCCTCAAAAACTAAAACATCCGGGCAGTTTTAATGTGCCTTGCGAGATTGGAAATTCTGTATTTACCAGGGCACTGTGCGACTTGGGGGCAAGCATTAATTTAATGCCTCTATCTATATTCTGAAAACTCGATCTAGGCGGAGCAAAGCCGACAAGGGTTATATTACTCATGGCCGATCGGTCTATTAAACACCCGAGGGAAATCATTGAAGACGTGCTTGTAAAGGTAGATAAATTCATATTCCCTGCTGATTTTATTTTGCTTGATATGGAAGAAGACAGAGATGTGTTGATTATTTTGGGTAGACCATTCCTTGCTACAGGTCGTGCTCTTATTGATGTACAAAAAGGTGAGTTGAACTTGCGAGTTCAGGATGAAGAAGTCACCTTTAACGTGTTCAGAGCCATGCAATATCTGGGGGAGGACAATGATGTTTTTCGTGTTGAGGTTACCGAGTCTGCGGTAGATGAAGTTGCACGTCGACCAGACGACCGTTTAGAAGCATGTCTGTTTGAGCAGAATTATTCTCTGGAAGAGGACAAGGAAGTACGTGGTTATGTGATGTGGATGGACTCTTATGAGCCAAATATGCGGAAATACTATGAAAATTTGGGGGAAGGCCCGTCACGCACATTGTCATCCATTGAGCAACCGCCTGTGCTAGAATTGAAGACACTACCCTCACATTTAAAATACGTATATTTACAAGCTCCATCTTCTTTACCGATAATTATTTTTGCTGACTTATCTATAGAGGAAGAAGAGAAGTTACTCCGAGTTCTTCAACAATTCAAATCGGCGATTGGTTGGACTTTGATAGATTTAAAGGGGATAAGCTCATCATTTTGTATGCACATAATTCTTATGGAGGAAGATCACAAGCCATCAGTGGAACATCAACGACGTCTCAACCCTACCATGAAAGAAGTGGTGCGCAAAGAAATCTTGAAGTGGTTAGATACGGGGGTGATCTACCCAATTTCTGACAGTTCAAGGGTTAGCCCCGTCCAAGTTGTACTGAAAAAAAGAGGAATGACTTTTGTGCAAAATAAAAATAATGAGCTCATTCCGACTCGCACTGTCACCGGTTGGCGTATATGTATGAAATATAGGAAGTTAAACAAGGCTACAAGGAAAGATCACTTCCCACTTCCGTTCATTGATCATATGCTTGACAGGTTATCAGGACACGAATTCTATTGTTTTCTTGATGGATACTCTGGGTACAATCAAATAGCTATCACCCCTGAAGACCAAGAGAAGACCACATTTACCTGCCCTTACGGCACCTTTGCATTTCGACAAATGCCCTTTGGACTTTGTAACGCCCCTGCCACTTTTCAAAGATGCATGATAGCTATATTTTCTGACATGGTCGAACGCATTATTGAGGTATTCATGGATGATTTTTCTGTTTTTGGTTCTTCTTTTGATCATTGTCTGGAGAATTTGCATAGGGTGGTTCAACGATGTGTAGAGACAAATTTGGTATTAAATTGTGAAAAATGTCATTTCATGGTACGTGAAGGTATTATGTTAGGCCATCGGATATCATCTAAGGGATAGAAGTGGATCGTGCCAAGATTGATACGATTGAGAAGCTACCACCACATATCTCTGTTAAAGGCGTGAGGAGTTTTTTGGGACACGCAGGATTTTTTCGTAGATTCATCCAAGACTTTAGCCGAATCACCAAGCCATTATGTAACCTACAGAAAAAGGATGTGGAGTTTAAGTTTGATATTGACTGTTTAAATGCCTTTAATTTATTGAAAGAAAAGCTCACTTCTGTCACGACCCCAGTGGGCCGAGGCAGGTTCTCATCATCACTTAGTCATTTAAATCTTAGAACAACTACTTGTAATTTTTTTTTGAAATAAAACTCATGGACGTTTAAAAGAACAACCAATTAAAAACCTTAAATTCTCAAAACTAGGGGTGTGCAAAACCGGTTTCGGTTCGGTTTTGGGGTGGAACCGAAACCGAACCGATCACTTTCGGTTTCGGATTTATCGAACCGAAACCGATATTTTAACTTACCAAAACCGAACCGAAACTGAACCAAAAGTTTCGGTTCCGGTTCCGGTTCGGTTTCGGTTTTACAGCCTATTTGCTTGCTGTCAAAGGCAATTTAAAGAAATGCAAATTCCAGAATTAAACAGCCCTAGGGGTGTGCAAATTCCTAGGGGTGTGCAAATTCCAGGGGTGTGCAAATTCCAGATATTTTGTTACTTTAATCTTCTTTAATTTTGTTGTAGAATGTAGATAAGTTTCTACGAAAACAGAAACAAAGAAATGCAGAGAATTAAACAGTTCACAGAAGATAAAACACCAAGAGAATAAACTTAGACATTGCCAAATGCCAGTCACGGCATTTACAACAGATGAAGACAGTTCTTTAACAAGACAAATTACAAGGAAAAAATGAAACTTGATATCCAAGGGAGCATACAACGACTTTCTACAAAGACTTGATTGAAAAAAAAGTAGAGATTTAAATAAAATAATTAAAAAAAGTAAGTAATCGAGATATGTCGGAAACAAGATCGATTACTTGGCCATCATCACCTTCGCAAATTCCACGTAATTTATCTGCAAATTCCACATAATTTCTATAGCATTTCTTATCAATCACAATTCACACCAGAAGGCAGAAACGGAAAGAAATAAGGAGGCACAGGAAAAAGTTTAGTACCACTTTGATAGTCTGAAAAATTAAAGTCCACAACTGATAAACAAGTTGTAGCAAATAAACAAGTTTTGATACAATTCAATTCACAGATAAGGACATGAAAATTATTGATTCCATATTCCTGAGATCACTCCTAACATTATAATCCAAAGTAAGGACACAAAAGTAATATCATAACAAAATATTATCTCCAAGCCTTCAATTATTCCACCAATATTGGAAGAATATCTTCATCTTCATTAGTTGAGGTGAAATCTACAAAATATAGTTGATAAACTAATTAGATAAAATGAATTACAACTATGAAACGAAAAGATAATAAAGATATAAAACAGTATATACCTTGTTCAATTTCATCAATATTTGCCACTGAAGAATTAAAGTTGGTAGATTGATGTTTTGCCGTCCGAATCCAACTTTGAGTGCAAATAAGCGCCTCGACAGTCTTTGGAGACAAAGAACTATGAAATGAATCAAGCACACGTCCTCCGTTACTAAAGGCTGATTCCGAAGCAACTGTTGAAATGGGGATAACCAATACATCCCTTGCTATTTTACTCAATAGTGGAAATTTCAAGGAATTCACTTTCCACCACGCTAGAATATCAATTTTATCTGAAAACTTTTCTAATTTTTCAGATAAATATTGATGAACTTCAGTCTGATTAATTGAATCGTCATCCTCATCTTGATCATTAAAAAACATCTCATGCACCTTATTGCGGGTCAAAGTACTACTTTGTTGCGTTACGGTAGAAGTCGTTACAACCATCATACTAGAATTGTCTTCTGAAGTATCCAAATTCAAATCAGATTTATAATGGAGATATAATCTTTCCATCACATTTTCTACTTGTCTCACTAAATCATTTGCTTTGTCACTATCAAACAACATGGTGAGACAATGTTTCAAAAACTTCATTTTATATCTAGGGTCTAGTACAATTGCCACACACATCAACATATTGAATTTATCCCAACTCCCCCAATATTTGTCAAACTTTCTTTGCATGTCAATAGCCATTTTTGTCAACAATGGATTATCACACCGAGAGTGCTCATGGATAATCATTTTCAAATTACACACTTCACAGATATAAATATTGGAGGTGACATGTGAGGAGGCCGAAACGGAAACAGTTGTATCGTAAAAGATCTTCAAAAACTTGACAAGCTCTCTAATATTAGCCCAGTCTTCTATTGTGGGTGGTCTTTCACTTTCCCCGCCCAAATCAAGAAAATAATGACCATCACTTTCAATTAACTTTGCAAAAGCTTTTTCATACTTTTCGGCGCTTTCTAACATTAAATATGTAGAATTCCATCTAGTAGATACGTCAAGACAAACATTACTTTTGCAAGTTATCTTTACATTCTCAACACAATTTCTAAATTGTTGTAGCCTTGTAGGAGAAGATCGAACATATTTCACCATTCTACGAACTCTCGCAATAGACTCTTGATGATCTTTTAAACCATCACACACAATCAAATTCAAAATATGTGCAAAACATCTCACATGCATGTGTTCCCCATTCAAAACTAACCCATTCCAATTTCTAATACTTTTGACCAAATACGAAATTGCAACATCATTCGAAGAAGCATTGTCAACTGTAATCGTCAAAACATTTTCAATTCCCCATTCAAACAAGCATCTTTCTATTTCTTTACCAATCGTTTCGCCTTTATGATTCGAAATTAAGCAAAAATTGATAATTCTCTTACACAAGATCCAATCACTATCAATGTAATGAGCAGTTAATACCATGTAATTCAAATTTTGAACAGAAGTCCATGTATCTGTAGTCAAGCATACTCGTTGAGATGTATTTCTAAAATAATCTTTCAATTTCAATTTTTCTTTCTCATAAATACTCATAATATCTCGTCCAATTGTAGTTCTAGAAGGTATGGAAAACTTAGGTTGAACATATTGCGAATATGTTCTAAAACCCTCTCCTTCAACGAATTTCAAAGGCAATTCATCAATAATAATCATCTTTGCAAGCAATTCTCGACAAGTTGCAAGGCTAAAACAAGTTACACTAGATCCCCCTCCCATATTCTGAAAGCTTAATGTCTTTTGCTTCCTATCGACACTTGCCAATAATTTGTTGCAATTAAGAATGTGTTTTTTCAAATTTGATGTCCCATTTTTCGATGCATGACATGCATATGACTGTGAGCAATGATTACATTTTGCTCTAGGATTGCTACTATCAGAACTGTCAATCTTCATAAAATGATTCCAAACTTCTGATTTTTTCCTTTTCGTTTGACTAAGTGCAACTGCAGGACCCTCTACACTATCTTTAATGCTTTCCATCCTAAAACAAATTTAATCAATCAAAATCAACAACAAAATCAAAAATACTACACATGTTGCTCTAATACTCTCAATCATGATAAAACATCACAGAAGAAACAAATAAAACACATAAATTGCTCGCGGTCACGCCCGAAGAGTCTCCCAAAACAGAAAGTCAGAAACATTAATAAAACAGCACATAACAAAACAAACAATTAAAACATATAAATTGCTCTCGGTCACGCCCGAAGAGTCTCCCAAAATAGAAACATTATGTAACAGCACATAACAAAACAAAGAATTAAAACATATAAATTGCTCTCGGTCACGCCCGAAGAGTCTCCCAAAACAGAAACATTATGTAACTATACAGGTGTACAACACATAAATTAATGACAAAATTAAACAAGGAACAATGGAACATGCCAAGAGTAAAGATTGACCTCGGTCAAAAACAGTACATACCATGAATTGATACCAACAAAACAAACATGCTAAACATTGCTGTCGGTCAAAAATAGGAGAGCAAAATCAACCAAAGAGTAAAGATTGATCTCAATCAAAAACAGTGCATACCATGAATTGATACCAACAAAACAAGCATGCTAAACATTGCTGTCGGTCAAAAACAGGAGAGCAAAATCAAAGATTTTGCTCTCGGTCAAAAACTTGTTCACAGAGAGCAAAATCGATTTTGCTCTCTGTAAAAACACGACAGAGAGAACAATCGATTTTGCTCTCTGTAAAAATTTGACAGAGAGCGAAATCATTGATTTTGCTCTCTGTAAAAAAATGACAGAGAGCAAAATCGATTTTGCTCTCTGTCAAACACAAAAACGAACAACGAATGAAAGGAAAGAACATACCTGGTTATTCGGTTGCCTGATCGTGTTTCGTCGTCGGGGCTGCTGTCGACTGTCGTCGTCGATACTAGAATCTCGATAGCCCGTAGCAGAGAGTCGTCGGCTCGTCGCCGGTCGTGTGTCGTCGCCTGTCGTCGATAGCCCTCACCAGTCGCCTGTCGTCGATAGCCCTCGCCAGTCGCCTGTCGTCGTCTCTGGAGTTTGGACTCTGGAGGAGTGGTCGAGTGGAGCCTGGAGTGGAGGATAGAATTTTAGGTTGAAAACTGAAGAAAACCGGTGATAATTTTAGGTTAAAATACAGAAATGGTTCAGTTCGGTTTTGACTGGTTTTGACCGATCCGAACCGAAAACCGAACCTAAAAAATCGGTTCCTACAAAAATCAAACCGAAGTTCGGTTTTCAAGCGCTCAAAACCGATCCGAACCGAACCTATTTCACCGGTTCCGGTTCGGTTCATCGGTTCCGGTTCGGTTTTGCACACCCCTACTCAAAACTCGACTCTTTCATATATCTGACAGCATACTTATCCACATAGTTGGACGACATAAATCGGGTAACAATCTTGTCCACAAGATCGATCGACTTAATTGTCCACGGACTACTTTGAAATTTTCGTCCACTGACTGATAAACGTTATCGCTCTCTGTTCAAGTGATTTTATCGTCCACAGACTAACGTCCATAGACTTACTTAAATTTATCATCCACGGACCACGTGACTTTATCGTCACAGTCCACGTGACTTCATCACTCACGGGTTACATAGACTCATCGTCCACGGACCACGTGACTTTATCGTCACAGTCCACGTGACTTCATCACTCACGGGTTACATAGACTCATCGTCCACGGACCACGTGACTTTATCGTCACAGTCCACGTGACTTCATCACTCACGGGTTACATAGACTCATCGTCCACGGACCACGTGACTTTAATCGTCACAGTCCACGTGACTTTATCGTCACAGTCCACGTGACTTTATCGTCACAGTCCACGTGACTTTATCGTCACAGTCCACGTGACTTCATCACTCACGGGTTACATAGACTCATCGTCCACGGACCACGTGACTTTATCGTCACAGTCCACGTGACTTCATCACTCACGGGTTACATAGACTCATCGTCCACGGACCACGTGACTTTATCGTCACAGTCCACGTGACTTCATCACTCACGGGTTACATAGACTCATCGTCCACGGACCACGTGACTTTATCGTCACAGTCCACGTGACTTCATCACTCACGGGTTACATAGACTCATCGTCCACGGACCACGTGACTTTAATCGTCACAGTCCACGTGACTTTAATCGTCACAGTCCACGTGACTTTAATCGTCACAGTCCACGTGACTTCATCACTCACGGGTTACATAGACTCATCGTCCACGGACCACGTGACTTTAATCGTCACAGTCCACGTGACTTTATCGTCACAGTCCACGTGACTTTAATCGTCACAGTCCACGTGACTTCATCACTCACGGGTTACATAGACTCATCGTCCACGGACCACGTGACTTTATCGTCACAGTCCACGTGACTTTAATCGTCACAGTCCACGTGACTTCATCACTCACGGGTTACATAGACTCATCGTCCACGGACCACGTGACTTTAATCGTCACAGTCCACGTGACTTTATCGTCACAGTCCACGTGACTTTATCGTCACAGTCCACGTGACTTTATCGTCACAGTCCACGTGACTTTAATCGTCACAGTCCACGTGACTTCATCACTCACGGGTTACATAGACTCATCGTCCACGGACCACGTGACTTTAATCGTCACAGTCCACGTGACTTCATCACTCACGGGTTACATAGACTCATCGTCCACGGACCACGTGACTTTAATCGTCACAGTCCACGTGACTTTATCGTCACAGTCCACGTGACTTCATCACTCACGGGTTACATAGACTCATCGTCCACGGACCACGTGACTTTAATCGTCACAGTCCACGTGACTTCATCACTCACGGGTTACATAGACTCATCGTCCACGGACCACGTGACTTTATCGTCACAGTCCACGTGACTTTATCGTCACAGTCCACGTGACTTCATCACTCACGGGTTACATAGACTCATCGTCCACGGACCACGTGACTTTATCGTCACAGTCCACGTGACTTCATCACTCACGGGTTACATAGACTCATCGTCCACGGACCACGTGACTTTAATCGTCACAGTCCACGTGACTTTAATCGTCACAGTCCACGTGACTTTAATCGTCACAGTCCACGTGACTTCATCACTCACGGGTTACATAGACTCATCGTCCACGGACCACGTGACTTTATCGTCACAGTCCACGTGACTTTAATCGTCACAGTCCACGTGACTTCATCACTCACGGGTTACATAGACTCATCGTCCACGGACCACGTGACTTTATCGTCACAGTCCACGTGACTTCATCACTCACGGGTTACATAGACTCATCGTCCACGGACCACGTGACTTTATCGTCACAGTCCACGTGACTTCATCACTCACGGGTTACATAGACTCATCGTCCACGGACCACGTGACTTTAATCGTCACAGTCCACGTGACTTCATCACTCACGGGTTACATAGACTCATCGTCCACGGACCACGTGACTTTATCGTCACAGTCCACGTGACTTCATCACTAACACAGCGTGGAAGACTTAAAGGAAACATATGAACTTTTAGTCTTAAATCCTCTTAAAACATGAAATTGTACTGGACAACATCAGTATTCATCAACATAGAAAAAACCTTATCTTACTTATACTTCAGTATCTTAGATCTTACTTATCCTACGAGCAACACTCCACAGGTCAAAATCGCTTCCCAGCCACAAAATCCACGCCATGAGCATCATCCAGCAACTCGACTTATGCCTCATCATTTGATTTGTGGTTCTCACCTTCCAAATTGTCATCTATATTATAAGGTTTAAACTATAAGCCTAATGCTTAGTAAGGAGTGCAATACAATGAAAAATACCCATAATTGCATGCTTTGAAAGAAAACATTTTCATGCTCTTATTTCGTACATCACATAACATATACATGTTCTTACTTCTTACATCACTTGACCTGGATTAAGGGGGGCATGCAGGGAAATGGTGAGGGAATCATATCTGGGGTCCCTTCGGACAATATCCGTATCGACCAGTTCGGCCCGCACAGAAGCAGGATTCGCGGACTGATTGCGCAATATCAACTCGGCCTTCTTCAGCAGGAGAATTCACGAGTCTTCCTGCCAGCCCGGCCTTCACCAGTGGAAGAGTTCGCGAACTGTACTAATAATTGTAAAACATAATCATGGTCCATCCCTTGTGGACAAACATGGCCATTTCTCTCTGTCCCTCACTTAACCATTCTTTTATACTTTATCTTGTTCATTTAAATCATGCTCATAAAACATTTTCATATGCTCTTGAGAGAAATCATAATACATGGACATGTATGCACACAGGAACATCATACTGAGGAAAACGAGCCATCATCATGCACATGTCATAAAATCTACTCTCCTCGGCATAACATAACTCTCAGTCATCCATAAATCATCAAACAACCTCAATACAAATTTCCTAGTACCCTTGTGATGTAGGGCCCTAATGGCCGAGCACCTACACACCCACTTACCTGGACTCCTTAGCAATGTCGTGCCTTCACTTGAATCTTTCTCCACCTAAGACATTTCATACTTCAATGTTAAATATATCCCGAATAATCTAAACTCAAAGCTGGTAAAATCTTAGCTAAAGAAATCATCCTAAAATCTAGCTTAAACCTCTAAGGCATTTCGCTGAGCACCTAGTGTGCAGAGCTTAACCTTCATTAACATTAATGGCATTAACGTCTATACTACCAGATCCATACCAACATCAAATTTCTCAAAGTTCAAACATCGACAACATCAGAATCCTATCCTCATAGCCACTAAATAAGGGAACTCAAAGATATAGCTGTGAATCTTGCATCGACCGATTCTCAATCTTCAGACATCAACCAATAACCATTCCTAAATCGAAGATTCAAATAATGAATCATCTAAACCTTACCTGAGCTTTGAATCATCGAAGAAAGAGGAGGAAGAAATCGGTCGCTGAAGGAGAAAATCCCCAGAGGGGAAAGTCGGCTACAGGAGGGGTTTAAGTGAGGTTTTAGACCTTCATTTTCCTATTTATATTTAAAATCACCTTTATTTACAAATCTTGCCATTGCCTAATTTTTCTCTTAAAACAAGTAATACCCGTCATCTTAAGACCTCGTAAATTTTCACATTCAACAAGCCACTCCAACATAATTCACGGGATAATTACCTGGCGACGTGCTGGTTGTTACATCCTTCCCTCCTTAAACAAAATTTTGTCCTCAAAATTTGTCCAGCATAGTGGTCTCACCCCTCTCAAATTATAATCATTCAGTACTCTTTGAAATTTTGAACTAAGATTCTATCTAAAGTTTGGATCAATCTCTACGGCTCTAAACTAAAATTTCCAAGACTGCATTAACCGACATTGGTCTCGTAACTGTATTCACTACTTTCAATTTGACTTAACACGTCCTCGCTTATGCATCGTGTACTAACCAGTTCCTAAATCTCCAATTAATCATCCGCAAGTTAAACTTCCTAGCCAATCTAATTTTTGCCTTATGTTCAGGTTTCTTGATTAGTGTTCATTTCAAAACTTCAGTATCCAAATAAAGCTCACTCCAAGGTCTTATAATCGATGTTTTCTTCAGCTATACATCTAGTTAAAATCATACTTCAGCTCTCTGACCTTATTTAGGTTAACTACCGTCTAAGGATTTCTAGTAATTCCTTGGGTTTTAAATCCTCTTATTTACGCACTTCTTAATTTAATCACTCATACGTCTTTCAATCATAATTTTTCAATAGCCACTCAAATGGAATTCTCGTACTCAGGGCTCTAAACAATTAAATCTACCCCTATACGTTTTCAAGGTGTCTACTAGTTTCCATAATTATGTCCACCACGCACGTTTTGTCCAAAACCAACCAACGTCTACAACCAGTGAATGAAAGGGAAAAGTTCGGACCCCTCGATTAGGATTTCCAATTTCTAATCAAACTAAACAAAAACACCTCGTTAATTAAACAATGCCCTACACTTATTCCTAATATCACGTAAGGATTCCCTCGAAAGTTACTAACTAGTCTGTTACCTACAATTCCTTATAGACAGGTTCTAAATATTTTACTTGTTTCCATCCAACAATTTCCTTATTAGTAAACTTGTCGTGGGTAGGTTTACAATCTTTATCCAAATCCCCTAAAATTCTCAAAATCTTTTATCTCGTTACATCACCTAATTACCCAATTAATCATTTATGTACGAAAATGGCCAGCATAATCTTATACTTATCATCAAGCTTAAAATCACCTGCCCAAACCTTCCTGAAAACATATACACAAAACTTTCATTTATTCCTAACTTTTCCATACCAAAGTGTTTTAAAACTATTTACAATTCTCCTAACTTAATCATATACATCCGTATACCCCAAAACATGTGTGCCCCACGTCAAACACCTATACCTCACCACGGGTCAACCAAGCAATTTCAAATAACTCTGAGTTGTAACCCAAACCCATACATAAGTTCCCCAACTTTAACCCTAGTCATGGTGCATGGCAACTCAAGTTCTACGTTTCCCTAGTATCATTCTCTCATAAACTACTTCATCCATAGCGTCCAAAGTCACATACTTTCCTCAAGAAATTCTTCATTTATATTAACTGTTCCATTATGGGTTTCACATCTATGGTCCCCATTGCTATATTCCACCAATTAAATTAATGAAACTACTCTCAAGGTCTTAGTCACAAAACTCAACACTTTCCCTTCCTACAGGTCACTCTTAGTTCTTCCAACTTTTCCTTTTTAGTCTTATCTTCCAACGTGATACTCTTTTCCTTGAGCCATAGTAAAAGGGATGCCTACTTAATTTATTACTTAAGTCAATCAACTACAGCGTTCATCTTGTACAATCTTAGTGACTTTACCTTGTCCAAAGTCCAAAATTGTACCTGTCATGCCCATATGCTGAACTGTGTCTTCATTTTCCATCAGTGCAAAGACTCTAGGCACTACTCTTGCTCGGTTTGGGTCTAGCGGCATAGGGCAGTCCCTGATCTAGTGGCCAACCTTGCCACATCTGAAACATCGACCCTTGAGAAGCCTGCATTCCCCGAAGTGGTTCTTTTAGCAGACGGAGCATAGTGGAGCCTGAGGAGCTTGAGGACCTCGAGGAGCCTCTTGAGGTTGCTTTCCTTTTTCTTGGTCGTCGTTGGGGTTATAGGGACTTTTAATGCCTCTTTGCTGTTGCTGCCAACCCCCTTTGTTCTGCTGTGGTTGTGACTGCACATCTCCGACAAACTTCCTTGGCAGCTTGCGTTCCCCTTGCACCGCTATCTCTATTTCTTCCAGTTCCAAGGCCTTAGCTGCCACCTCTGAATAAGGTATGTTATGGATCCCTGCAGTCTTCACCCTTCTGAAAAGGTTTGGCTTCAACCCTTGAATGAATTGGTGGATCTTGTCTCCTTCGTCATCCACCAGACGGGGCGCGAACCGGGACAATGCCTCAAACTTACAGATATAATCCGCCACAGAACCGGTTAAAGGGTCTCCTTTCGTCATGCTTTTGGGCAGATCTCTCAGAATTGAAGTTACGAGTTGGAAATTTATTAGGAAAATCGGTCTTGTGCTTTCTCTTAAGTTGTCGTTCCACCGTAAGGGACAATTGTATGACCGATTCCATGGTCTCCAATTGTTGCATTTCGACAAGATCTCCTATGTCTCGATTTAAGCCTCTAATAAATCTAGCGATGAGTTGTTCTCGGGCTCATCAATTGCGCATCGCATATTAAGGGTTTCAAATTCGGTAAGGTATTCGTCTACCGAGAGGCTATTTTGTTTTAAATTATAGAGTGGATGAAAAAGTTCATGTTTGTAATGACGAGGGACGAACCTATGGTGCATCATTTCCTTCATGGAAGTCCAAGTAGTAACGGGGTGTCCTAATGTTCTCATTCTTTGGGCCTTAAGATTGGACCAACACAAGGCGGCGTGGCCCGAAAGTTCAAGAGAGGTTAAGTGCATTTTTACCCGCTCGGAGTAATCATGACATTCGAAAACTCTCTCAACTTTATCAACCCAATCTAGACAAGTGTGCCCGTCACACGTTCCATCGAAAGGGGGAAAGGTTATCTTGATGTTTCGAAGGTCGTCGTTGTCCCTACGACGATTTGGGCGATACTCTTCATCATCAACCCAATCCTCATCCTCCAAATAATAAGGTGGTCTCCTTCTATGGGGTTCACTCCAATCTTCCTCTATAGATGGTTGAAGGTTATGATTACGTCGTCTAGGACGTTCTGGAATGATCCTAGAGGAGGTTTCTTGAGAAGAGACTTGTTCATTGGTCTCTCTACGGGGAGGATTGTTTAAAAGAGATTGGACTTGTTGGGCAAGGTTATGAACTACGCTCGTTAAGGCATCGATTTGTCCTTGCATGCCTCCTTGAGCACTAGTCTCACCTTCGTGACATGTAGGTTCGGGAGGGGGAGTGACCCTCACACGATTTGGTTCTTTGTTTGGTGTGTCACGTGCAAAGCCGCTCCTATTAGTCATATCTAAGTATTTTTAATTTTTAAATTCAAGTCCTTGACTAAGTTGTTTCATCCAAAGTGAGTGAGATGATTATCTTAGTTAATGTCTTAGGAAAAATTTTTAATTACTAAGAAATGTTTCCTAACTAAGACAAGAAAATAAGGATCATGCTCACAATCAATATTTTAAACTTTGGACTTCAATAAACAACTTAGGTGATTCAACAACACTTAGCAACAACTAATTTTAAAATTAAATTTTCAATGAGAGCAATCAACAATTTCCAATCAACTATTAATCAAGTTATCGATTTTTAATTAGAATCACTCAAAATAATATGAATAGCAACTAAATAACTTCAAAAACAGCAACTAATACAATTAGATCACGAATTTAATCATAGTTAACATGCTGAAATTTCAAGTTATATAGAGCAGAATTTTCTAAGTGCATAATATAAATATAGCCGATTTTAAGCTAGCAAATTAATTATCCTTGTAAGTCAAATTTTGTGCAAATAAATTACAGCATATAATAGATAAATTATAAGCTAAATCCAAATGCAAACATTCAGCAAAATAACAAGGAAATCCAAGACAAACATACTAGAGAAACCGAATAAGCAATCAACAAGGAGAATCCGATTTGAGCATTAAATTTTAAAGCCGATTTTTGCATCCAAAATTTCAGATTTATTCTCTAACTACTTGATAGCATTTAGATGGAATAAACATGGTTCAAACATAGGAAAAATTCTAGAGAAAACCGAAGTTAGAAGCAAGCAACAACCGAAGCAAGAAAATAAGGAAACCGTGATGAAAATCAATACCAACAAACCGATTTTGATAATATTAGCTCTAAGCCGATTTTAAGCACCAAAATTTTCAGAAAATTAATATAGTGAATGGACAATATCTAAGTGCTAAAACAAGGCTCAAATGATAATAAGAGAAGCTAAATAACTCAGGCCAATAATATACCAAAACTGTGAAGAAAAGTTAAACAAAACCGTGAAGAAAATTAACAACAATGAACTGGTTTTGTAGATTTATCATTAGGCCAAATTTCATGCTTCATTTCTTCAATATTTCAAGCAAACTTTTTGGCCTAGATTTAGATGAAAATATAGACTAAAAACACAGCAAGAAAAATAAGAAAAACCGAGGCACAAAAGAAACAAAATCCGAGAACTAGGAGAATAAAAACTAAGAGAAATTTTGAGCTATACCTTGGCCCATTTTTGAAGCATTGCCTACCATATTTTTCCACAATATATCAAGCATTAAAATGACAATAATAATGGCAGCAAATATAATAGTTAGGTTAGCACAAAGTTAGCACAAAATATAATGAAAATAATGCTAAAAATAAAACAAGCCGCTATCCCGATTTTGTGCCAATTTTTGACTAATGTCATGGCAACTAAAACGCATAGGGGAAGCCTTGTGGCTTTGATACCACTTGACACGAGATCCCTTAGAAAATGGTCTGTGTAATACCCACAAATAGTCAAAGGTGCTCGGGTGAATGTGATGTACCGAAATCCGAAAATAAAGTAGAAAATAAGGAGAACAAAATTACAAATAAATGAAGGTGAAGTGTGTGAATGGTGAAGATGGCCGAATGCAAGGGGAGAAGGAATGAAAATGCACAACAAAATATAAGAGAATGAAGGTGTAGAAATGTGTGTGGAAGGTGAAGAAATGGAGATGAAGATGAAGGAAAATAAATGAAAGAAAATAAAGGTGAGTTATGTGGATTGTGTGGTCGAATTTAAAGGTGGAAATGTGTGTGAAAGTGAAGCGGAGATGAAAATAATGGAAATACCGTTGGCGGATCCGTAAAGCGATCTTACGGTTTAAGCTCTCGGGTAAACAATTTTTCCGAAGGAAAATCGACCACCGTAGGCCTAGGTTTTCTTCCTCAACTCTAACTCCCAATGGAGAAGGCGAGGGAATAAGTAAGAATTAATCTAGCAACCCGGAGCTAGATTAATAATGGAGGATTACTCCACTTTGTTCAAAGAACCAAGGAAAAACACCTAAGACTAACCACCTTGGAGTAGAGAAATAGAAATTTTATAAATGAGCAAAAGTTGTTTACAAACACCAATCCTATGCTTAAATAGAAAATCCCAGGGTGGATGATTAGGGTTTCCATAAGGATGAATGAATGGTGGCTCTTGGATGAAAAAGAATGAATGGCCAGGATCAAGGCAAACAAGCACACATCCTAGGGAGGAGATGAATGTCATGCCTAAATGGATCAATGGAGGGAATCTTGCAACATCATCAATCCATGTTGCCACTAACTCTTGTACCTGCAAAATCATACCTTTAAATGTGGGATCTTCTTTGGGCCATGGCTTCCTTTGGGCTTGATCTTGTAAAGGCCTTTTTTCTTTGAATAATTGGTTGAATATCTTCAACCCATAATCCACCAACATACATCTAACCCTAACCACACAATCTAATGCATGATGCAATTATATAATCCATACAATAAAGGCGAATGTATACCAAATAAGTTCAAAAATAAAAAATTACAATTTAAACGGGCTGGGAAGACAAATTTCCATGGGCCGAATGGTGAATCCTCCAAGTGCTCCTTATGCATTCCTTCCATAAATTATACCTACAAAAGAAAAGCACGTAATAAGTAGGAAGATGATTTAAAGTTTGAGACTTTACTAATTTTCCTTTTAATTGCAACCTGAGGCACGTCACCAACCTTGCCACATCTGAAACATCGACCCTTGAGAAGCCTGCATTCCCCAAAGTGGTTCTTTTAGCAGACGGAGCATAGTGGAGCCTGAGGAGCTTGAGGACCTCGAGGAGCCTCTTGAGGTTGCTTTCCTTTTCCTCGGTCGTCGTTGGGTTTATAGGGACTTTTAATGCTTCTTTGCTGTTGCTGCCAACCCCCTTTGTTCTGCTGTGGTTGTGACTGCACATTTCCGACAAACTTCCTTGGCAGCTCGCATTCCCCTTGCACCGCTATCTCTACTTTTTCCAGTTCCAAGGCCTTAGCTGCCACCTCTGAATAAGGTATGTTATGGATCCCTGCAGTCTTCACCCCCTGAAAAGGTTTGACTTCAACCCTTGAACGAATTGGTGGATCTTATCTCCTTCGTCATCCACCATACGGGGCGCGAACCGGGACAATGCCTCAAACTTACAGATATAATCTGCCACAGAACCAGTTTGGCGCAGCTGCATAAATTCTATCTTTTTGCTGGTCCGAACCGCTCAGTTGAAGTACTTGTCAAAGAATGCCGTTTTAAACTGTGTCCAAGTCATAGTTTCCATATTAGTAGCGTTCTGAATTGAGTCCCATCAATGCCTTGCATCCAGTGTAAGATGAAAAACAGCACATGTGATCTTGTCCCCATCTTCGACCTTGGCATACTTAAAATGTCCTCAATTGTTCGAATCCATTCCTCAGCATGGATAGGATCCAAAACTTGACCATTAAATATCGGAGGTCGAAGTCGGTGAAATCGCTCGCTTCCATGGTCATGAGTTGCGCTTGAGCTAGAGTTGCCTTGTTCCTCTCTAGCAGCCACTAGTTGTTCAATCTGGCAGGATTGGCGGAGAACCAATTCCGTTAGATGGGCAATAGTGTTACTTTCTTCATTGGTTTCTCATTGTTGACCTCTCACCATCTTGAAAATCCTAACATATTATCACAAACACATCTTAACTTTAAATGACATTACTAAAATCGTAAACAGTTACAGTTGTTGGAGAGTACTCATGCGGTGATTTGTGCTGGTAGGCAGTCTACAGAACCGATTTTAAAACCCGGTTCGCTCTTATACCATAATTGTCACTGGGGTAGGTTCTCATCATCACTTAGTCATTTAAATCTTAGAACAACTACTTGCAATTTTTTTTTTTGAAATAAAACTCGTGGACGTTTAAAAGAACAACTAATTAAAAACCTTAAACTCTCAGAACTCGACTCTTTCATATATCTGACAGCATACTCATCCACAGATTTAGACGACATAAATCGGGTAACAATCTTGTCCACAAGATCGATCGACTTAATTGTCCACGGACTACTTTGACATTTTCGTCCACTGACTGATAAACGTTTTCACTCTCTGTTAAAGTTATTTCATCGTCCACAGACTAACGTCCATAGACTTACTTAAATTTATCGTCCACGGACCACGTGACTTTATCGTCATAGTCCACGTGACTTTATCACTCACGGGTTACATGGACCAACGTCCACGGACCAACGTTCACAGACTTACTAAAATTTATCGTCCACGGACCACGTGACTTTATCGTCACAGTCCACGTGACTTCATCACTCATGGGTTACATAGACTTATCGTCCACAGACGAACATCCACGGACTTACTAAAATTTGTCATCCACGGACCACGTGACTTTATCGTCACAGTCCACGTGACTTCATCACTCACGGGTTACATAGACTCATCGTCCACAGACCAACGTCCACGGACTTACTAAAATTTGTCGTCCACAGACCACGTGACTTTATCGTCACAGTCCACGTGACTACTTACTTTAGACGACGACTCAACATCGTTCTCTGGCCTTGGACTTGCCCCTAACTTTGGACGATGATTCATTCACTTATCCTGGATGATGATTTACTTACAACTCTAGACGACTTTTTTTACTTACAAATCTGGACGACTGTTTTTTTTTTTACTTACAAAACAGAACACATAGACAACCGATCAATCGCCTCCTTTGGCGAACGTTTGGCTAGCTCTCTGGAACTGACTCTATAAGAAATCTCACATCTCATTTCGCAAAAATCATATTTTTATCATAAAACTCAAACATACGTAGCGGAAGACTTAAAGGAAACAGATGAACTTTTAGTCTTAAATCCTCTTAAATATATGAAATTGTACTAGACAACCTCAGCATTCATCAACATAGGAAAAACCTTATCTTACTTATACTTCAGTATCTTAGATCTTACTTATGCTACGAGCAACACTCCACAGGTTAAAATCGCTTCCCAACCACAAAATCCACGCCATGAGCATCATCCAGCAACTCGACTTATGCCTCATCGTTTGATTTGAAGTTCTCACCTTCTAAATTGTCACATACATCATAAGGTTTAAACTATAAGCCTAATACTTAGTAAGGAGTGCAATACACTGAAAAATACTCATAATTGCATGCTTTGAAAGAAAACATTGTCATGCTCTTATTTCGTACATCACATAACATATACATGTTCTTACTTCTTACATCACTTGATATGGATTAAGGGGGCACGCAGGGAAATGGCGAGGGAATCATATCTGTGGTCCCTTCGGACAATATATGTATTGACCAATTCGGCCCGCACAAAAGCAGGATTCGCGAACTGATCATGTAGTATAAACTCGGCCTCCTTCAGCAGAAGAATTCACGAGTCTTCCTGCCAGCCCGGCCTTCACCAGTGGAAAAGTTCGCGAACTATTCTAATAATCGTAAAACATAATCATGGTCCATCCCCTGTGGACAAACATGGCCATTTCTCTCCGTCTCTCACTTAACCATTCTTTCATACTTTATCTTGTTCATTTAAATCATGCTCATAAAACGTTTTCATATGCTCTTGAGAGAAATCATAATACATGGACATGTATGCACACAGGAACATCATACTGAGGAAAACGAGCCATCATCATGCACATGTCATAAAATCTACTCTCCTCGGCATAACATAACTCTCAGTCATCCATAAATCATCAAACAACCTCAATACAAATTTTCTAGTACCCTTGTGATGTACGACCCTAATAGCCGAGCACCTACACACCCACTTACCTGGACTCCTTAGCAATGCCGTACCTTCACTTGAATCCTTCCCCACCTAAGACATTTCATACTTCAATGTTAAATATATCCTGAATAATCTAAACTCAAAGCTGGTAAAATCTTAGCTAAAGAAATCATCCTAAAATCTAGCTTAAACCTCTAAGGCATTTTGCTGAGCACCTAGTGTGCAGAGCTTAACCTTCATTAACATTAATGGCATTAGCATCTATACTACCAGATCCATACCAATATCAAATTTCTCAAAGTTCAAACATCGACAACATCATAATCCTATCCTCAATGCCACTAAATAAGAGAACTCAAAGATATAGCTGTGAATCTGGCATCGAACGATTCTCAATCTTCAGACATCAACCAATAACCATTCCTAAATCGAAGACTCAAAGAATGAATCATCTAAATCTTACCTTAGCTTTGAATCGTCGAAGAAAGAGGAGGAAGAAATCGGTCGCTGAAGGAGGAAATCGCCAGAGGGGAAAGTCGGCTACAAGAGGGGTTTAAGTGAGGTTTTAGACCTTCCTTTTCCTATTTATATCGATTAAAATCACCTTTATTTACAAATCTTGCCATTGCCTAATTTTTCTCTTTAAACAAGTAATACCCGTCATCTTAAGACCTCGTAAATTTTCACATTCAACAATCCACTCCAAAATAATTCACGGGATAATTACCTGGCAAAGTGTTGGTTGTTACAACTTCAGCACCTATTGTAGTAGCACCAGACTGAAACCATCCATTCGAAATTATGAGCAATGCTAGTGATTTTGCAATTGGAGCAGTGTTATGGCAACGCAAAGATAAGACCTTCTGTACTATTTACTATACAAGCCGAGTCCTTAATGAGGCCCAATTGAATTATGCGACAATAGAAAAAGAACTACTTGCAGTTGTATTCGAATTCAACAAATTTTGTCCTTATCTTATCGGCAATAAGGTAATAGTTTTCACTGATCATTCAGCCATTAAATACCTTATGGTTAAGAAAGATGCAAAGTCTCGCCTCATTCTTTGGCTTTTATTACTCCAAGAGTTCGATCTGGAAATTAGAGATAAAAAGGGCACGAAAAATCTAGTGGGAGATCACCTGTCAAGACTACAACCTCAAGAAAATGTGCCAGAGGATGCAATTCCAATTGTTGATACCTTTCCGGATGAACAACTCTTTAACGTCGACAATACACCATGGTATGCTGATATTGTCAATTTTCTGGCTAGCGGTGTTTTACCCATAGAGCCTTCGGCTTATAAACGAAAGAAATTCTTTGCTGACGTTAAAAGATATTATTAGGATGATCCCCTTCTTTACAAACACTGTGCGGATCAGATCATAAGGCGGTGCATTCCGGAAGACAAGATGGAAAATATATTACGGCATTGTCATTCACTAGAGTGCGGAGGCCATTTTGGTGGCAAGCGAACGGAAGCCAAGGTATTACAATATGGTTTTTTTTGGCCTACCCTTTTCAAAGATACTCATTTATTTGCTATGTCATGTGACCGCTGCCATCGTACCGGCAATATTTCACGCCGAGATGAGATGCCATTGACCAATATTCTGGAAGTAGAGTTATTTGATGTTTGGGGAATCGATTTTATGGGTCCGTTTCCTACTTCTTTCAATCATAAATATATTCTCCTAGCAGTCGATTATGTGTCAAAATGGGTGGAGGCTTCTGCTACCCCAACCAATGATGGTAAAGTGGTGCTAAATTTTCTTCTTAAAAATATTTTCACACGATTTGGTACTCCTCGGGCTATTATCAGTGACTAAGGTACATATTTTTATAATAAGCAATTTGAAGCCTTATTGTTGAAATATGGAGTAAAACATCGCAAGGCTCTCGGGTATCATCCGCAATCTAATGATCAAACTGAGATTTTGAATAGAGAGATCAAGCAAATTATGGAAAAGACGGTAAGTTCATCTCGCAAAGATTGGTCCCGAAAGCTAGATGATTCTCTTTGGGCATATCGAACAGCATTCAAAACACCATTAGGTATGTCACCATATCGTTTGGTCTTTGGTAAAGCATGTCATCTTCTAGTGGAATTAGGGCATCGAGCTTTATGGGCCATTAAGAAAATAAATATGGAGTCGCAAGCAGCTAGCGAAGCAAGAATCTTACAGTTAAACAAGCTGGATGAATTTCAACGAGAAGCTTATGAAAATTTGAGAATTTATAAAGAAAAGACGAAGGCATGACATGATAAACATATTGTGCTGAAAGAATTTGCACCAGGCCAACAAGTATTATTATTTAATTCTCGACTTCGGTTATTTCCTGGAAAACTCAAGTCACGATGGTCAGGTCCGTTCACGGTACTTGAAGTGTTTTCTTATGAGGCTGTTGAAATTCAAGGTGAAGATCAATCTATATTCAAGGTTAACGATCAAAGATTGAAACTGTATTTGGGCGGTACATTTGACATTGCAAAATTTGTTCTCCTTCTAAATCAATTATGATGCAGCACATCGTCAAGCTGATGACGTTAAAACACACACTCGGTGGGAGGTAACCCATTTATCATTTATTTTATTTTTATTTTTATTTTTATTTTTATTTTTCATTTGTTTTATTATTTTTTTTATTTTATTTTCTTTTTACTTTATTTTTCTTATTTTCGTTTTCAGTTCTAATTTAGTTATTTTATTTGGATATGAGTAGTTTTATATTATAGGTTAAGTATTTGGTGTTAAAAAAAAAATTTGAACTTCTCTGAAACAAAGCAGTCGCCTATCGATCGGCTCATTTAGCGATCGATCGGTGACTCGTATTTTTTTTGGAATGGCGATTCTGTTTAAACCCGAGAAGACGCCGATCGATCGGCTCAATAGGCGATCGATCGGCAACTCACACTATTTTTTGACACGGGTATGCAGCCGATCAATTGGCTAAAAGGGGTGATTGATCGGCGCTTCTAATATTTCATTTTTATACCTGGCGATCGATCGCATGTTCTCACTTACCCCTTTTTCTCTGTTAAAACCCTACATTTTCGCCCTTTCTCCCTGCGATCGATCGGCACCCGCATCTTTTTTTTTTTATCGCCTTTTTCAGCGACGCACCATCGGGTTCTCTCACGACAAAATGTACATTTCTCTTGCTGCACCCTTTTCTCTGTCTAGCACTTGGAAGGTTCAGATTTTCCCATGTTATTTTCCCTGTTCTGGTTTTGGTCATGCTTTGAAATTCTTTGGCATATGTTAATCTCTCTTCATGCTGTGATCGTCAAATTACCAGTGATCTTGTTTTGTTTGTTTAATTTTATGGGCGGGTATGGTTCTTGTCCAGTTGTGGTTCCACAATTTTGATGTATGCCCACCAGGTGTTTGCTTAATTGTCTGAGTCAAGTAGATTGTTCAATTACGCATGTTGTTTACTCCATCTTTATTACTTGATTCTCTCACGTGCTTAACTGTCATGCGTGTGTCTGTTGGGTTGGTTTTGTTTGCTTTGTGACAGGTCTCTACATCGTGTGAATTTTCCAAGATACCGCCTAAACGATCGCGAGCCTAGACTAGCATAGTATCATTCAGCCCCATTCAGCACTCGTTCTTCAGCCCCACAGCAGCTAACTATTTTAAGGAATTTATGACTAAAGACAAGGTTATTATCTGTGAAATTCAATTCCAGCCTACAGTGGTCGATGGCAACATTTTAGCCGTGCTCCGTCAATGGAGGTGGGAGTCCATTGCCGTGTTAGGGGGTGATGCGAACGTGAATGCCGTTCGCGAGTTTTATGTCAATCTTAAAGCAGCCAACACTGATGGACCAATCAGAGTTCGGAGCAAGCTCATCAATTTATCATCTGAGGCTATAAATGCCCATCTTGGTCTAGATAATGCAACACCTGATGACTTTCAAGCTATGATGGATGCCGAACCTGACTATGAGTTGATTTTACGTGAGATGGGCCACAGGGGCTCAACATGGATTTATTCTACGCACAACCCCACTCAACCATTACACATTATATCCAGCTGCCTCAATCGCTACGCTCAAGCATGGTGCAAATTCATTCGGGGGAACTTGATGCCCACATCTCAGAAGTCCGAATTGACCAAAGAGCGGGTGGTGTTACTCTATTGCATTCTCACGGGGCGATCTATCAATATCAGGCAGCTTATCCACCGCAATATTCTCGCATGTCGTCAAGGGTCCACAGCTGGCCATGTCCATCCGGTGCTGATCACACACTAATGCGCTACAGCCAATGTCCCTATGAGTTCCACAGACGAGCCATGGATTCAGCAGAAAGTGTACAGCTCGCTGAATATTGACAGAATAGCGAATTGGCCTTATGGGCGTCCTCGCCGCAATGGGCTGGGCTTTGACGAGACGGACGCCAATACGCAAATTCCTCCTCAGCCAGTGCCTCTACCTCATGTACGGCGTATTCCTAATTCTCAAGCCCTCACATCTGAAAATCATGCCTTCGCAGAAGAACGACACGCTCACAGAGAGGCTCACCTTAAGCAGCATTATGAAAGTCAGTAGGCAACATCACCTTCTCTTGGCGCTTTCTCTTCATCCATGCCTCCTAGCTCTTACACCATTGATGATATTGGGCGCATGATGGAAACATTAATGACCAGACAATCCCAAATGGAGCATAGACTGACAGACCTCCAGTCACGCCAACTGGAGCGTGCTCAATTTACAGCTCAATACCTAGACGCGTTCAATGCTCACCAGGGCTACTAGACACAATCGAGTCCACCATTTCCTTATTACCCAGAGCATTTACTTCAGCCGTATACCCCTCCACCAGAGGATGAGGATGACGATATGTCGGGCCCCACTTGAGGTACGCTATTCCCTTTCTTATTTTTCTTCTATGTTCTGTCTACATTGAGGACAATGTTAATCTTAAGTTTGGGGGTGATTTTAGCTTGATTTATGTCTCTGCTCTGCTGATCTATTATATATTATATGGTTATGCATTCTGATCTTGGTTGCGGTGTCAATGATGATTTAAATAGGAATAAATTCATGCTTTAACTCCTTGAGAAATACTGAGTAAAAGATTGATTTGTCTTAGTTTGCATTGATTAGAACTTACATAGTTATCTTCAAAAATCTGAACACGTTTTATTCTTGTTTGAACCTATTTGCTGGTGATATATTTGTGTAGTCTACTGAGAGTGAAAACTACACACTGTGACGGAGTGAACGAGAATAAACACTATAAGGGAGTGTAACTCTAGTCAAAGGCATTGATAATGAGGAGGACATTGTGAGAAACATCCTTCTTGGTTTTGTCCAATATTGACGAATGCAATTTGAAGTTTTTCACAAATAAGAGAATGACTTATGCCATTATTGAACCGTTTGAGCCTTCTTAGCTTACTATTTTGTGTTATTTAATGACACTCGTAGTCACCCTCTTGAGCCTATTATTTACCATTCAATTGTACCTATTTTGTCTTAGCCACATATATATATTTTTCTAGCTTTTCTAAAGAACACGGGGATTATTGATATATTTGAAGGAGAGTAGGAGAATGTAGCGGTGAGGATGAATAAAAACTCATTTGTCACCGGTTAATTTATTTGTACGTTGTTTTGTTATTATTATTCTGAAAAAAAAAAATCCAAAGTTTAGTTGTATTTGCAAGTTTGTTATATTTATTTTACTCTGTAATTATGACAAAAGAGTTTATCTGAATGCTATTGAATGAAGTAAGTTTGTGTAACACCCGACATTCTCAGTCAGGTGATTTTCTTAACGGAATTAACGGTCACCTCTTTATTTGACCTTTTATTTAATAATTATATGCCAAAGCTTATTGGATTTCCATTGTAGTGGCAGAATTGTAATTAAGGAGGAACTTATTTGATATAAATAGAAAATGGAAACTCTTAAACCTAACAAAAACCCCACTGCAGCCGACATTCTCTCTCGGCGATTTCCATCCTCCCAGAACTCTCTCTCTCGCAGCAGGTAGCCCTCTTCATCAACAACCGATTCTCCTTCGTTCTCACCAATACTCAGCTTACCAGGTAAGACTTAATGAATGTAGTTACTGGTTGATGCTTTGAGCTCTGTTTTCAGTTAGAACCCGAGGTTTCAGATTCTTTAATAACAAAGTAATAATAGGATCATTTCTATTATGCGTTTAGTAAAGGCATTTCCGGATTGATTCTGGACATTTAGGTAGCTGTATGCGATTAGTTACTGGGCTGAATCTGGTTATTTAGATGGTAGAAATTTAATCCACGCACACAAGGTGCTCGGCAGAAGAATATAGAAATACAAGTAGGTTAAGCATTAGGATGATTTTCGGTTAGCACTATTAGGATTCTATTTTAACTTGGTAATGTGAAATGATTTAGGTGAAGAAGATTTGAAAGGAGTATTCCATTTGCAAAGGACACCAGGTAAGTGAATGTATTAAGACTTCCGGCCACTAGGGCCCTACATCTTAAGAGTACTAAATTAGTTATGTGCTTGATGTTTATCTTAAGTTAGTAAGATGGTTGTACTTGGATGATTTACGGATGTTTGAGAACTATATAATGTGATGTTCTGTTGAGCCTATGAAATCAACTGTCTAGAATGATAATTCCATAGCTTGATGATTAAGAGCATTCATGTCATGCATCATGATTTACTTCTCAAGCATATGAAAATTATTTATGAGCATGTTTTTCCCCATGAGCAAGATGTGAGAATGAATATGAAACTTATGCAACTGGATTAAGTGAGGGTTGGGGGTGGTTTGGCGTATGTCACGTCCAAAGAGAAGGACCATGAATACGGCCCGAAAGGGACTATGTACACTTGCACTGTCATCCCTCCTTTACGGCACAAATCCTCCCTTAATCCATATGATGAAAGTGATGAACAAGAACACGAATGAGAACAAGAAAAGAGCATGAAACGAACATGATCACGATTTTCTTGTAACTATGCATTTACGTATACATGTTAGTATTGCATTCCTTACTAAGCATTAGGCTTATAGTTTAAACCTTATGATGTAGGTGACAAGATATCAGGTGAAGATTCCAAAGCTAATGAAAATGTCTAAGTCTGGTTGCTGGAAGGTGATCAGGGTGCAATTCTGTGGCTGGATAGCGATTGAGACCCCTGGTTAATGCTCTATGATTTTGTTATGATTAAGAATATGGTAGTTTAAGCAGGATGAGTTTACTTTTATAACATTGAGTTTTGAAACTGTCTGGTTGACTACTGAGTCTGGGAATGATTACAAGGATTATTAAATGATCTGTTGTTAAGTTTTTCGCTATATGTATTCTGGATGAGTCTCTGATTTTCATTTATAAGAGTGATTAGTCAATGAGGTTAGAACTCTGTGCATAACTAAGTCCACCGATAGCTGTACTCTATCAGATGATGTTAGGAATTTGCATCCACCGATAGATGTTCTCTATCGGATGATGTTAGGAATTTGCATCCATCGATAGATGTTCTATATCGGAAGAGGTATGAGTTTGTAGTGACCGATAGATGTTCTCTATCGGAAGATGTCTTAAAAAAGCACGTGGATTGCACATGTCTATCGGTAGATGCTGTGTATCTCAATTACCGGATGATGTAAGTGTTGTGTTGTCGTCTAGTGACCGGTAGATGTTTTACTATCGGTAGAAGTAGCATAATACTTGTCGTTTGCTACCGGTTGATGTAAGTGATACTCTTTGTCGCCTAGCGATCAGCAGAAGTGAATAAGTCTTCTGCCGGATGATGTCTGTGAATCACGTGAGACGCTCGTGACCATCGGTCGACGTGAGTTTATGACTCTATCGGCAGATGCAGTTTAAGAGATGTTTAGAAACAGATGTGTCGCGTGGCGGGCACGTGACCATCGGTCAATGTGAGTCTATGACTCTATCGGTAGATGCAGTTTAGGAGATGTTTTTGAAGAAAAAAAAAAAAATATATATATATATATATATATATATATATATATATATATATATATAATACTAATAATGAAAAAGGTGCATGAAGTAAGAACCGATTGATTAAGAGGTTAAGTTATGAATTACATGGCGACTCCAACTGGGGTTATTACAGTTTGGGGGTGAGAGATCAAAGGAAAGCTTGAGCGAGTTCAATGAGTGAGCGAATACTGAGAAGAAAATATTGAGTGAGGGAAATAAAGAAGGATGAGGTGTTCTCTGATTACTCGTTTGTATTCATAAAATTCCTACCCTCTTAAACTTGCCTTATATTACAAGCTTTTAAAGACCAATCGAGTTTTATTTTGGTTAATGGATAATTGTTATTAGTTGGATAGTGGGTAAAGCTGGTGAACGATTAGAGTGAATGGAGTGATTCCCAAGTGAAATAAGAATACTATCCTTACCTGTAGTTACATTAGTTGAACCAACAATTAGAAGAAAATAAGAATGAACAACACACAAACACAGAGATTTCTATGTAAGCTATTGTCAATGCGCTAATATGAGTTATTTCTTTTGCAAAGTGTTAAACTTGGTGTTTTTTTAGTATGAATTTTTTAAGCTGAGACGAATTACCAAAAACCTTGATTGAGATTGTTTTACCATTGTATTATATTGAGCATTTTAAATGTGATTCAGATTATATCTTTGTTTTAACTGAATTGCATTTTGTTCGCTTGAGGACAAGCTTTCATTCAAGTTTGGGGGTGTGATAAGTGTGTATTTTATACACTTATTAGTACTCTTTTATACTTGATTTGATAAGTTATTCTCAAGTGTTTGAAGGAATTTGATGTATTTTACGTAAGTATGCAGATAATTTATATACATCAAGATGGAGATTAAATACAAAGAAATAAAGAAGCTCAACAGGAAGAAAAGAAGAAAAGGCAAAAGGTGGAGAAAAGAAGAAAAGAATAAACGGTGCAATTGGAGAAACCAGAGAAGACGCTGATCGATCGGCTATCTTGGGTGATCAATCGGCTAAAAAGAAATAGAAGAATTGAGAGCAAGGAAACAGAGAAGAAGCCGATCGATCGGCCATCTTAGGCGATCGATCGACTGAAGAGAAGATTTATTGTGACGTCCCTAACACTGTACCCTTAACTTCCCCGTATTTTATATATATATATATATATATATATATATATAATTTTATCCCTATAAACTTTAAGTTTAATTGTTAAAGTGGAAAACCATTTAGAAAATCCTTTAATAAAACGCATTTAAAGTAAAGAAAACATTTAAATAAAACAATTAAAACAATAAAAAAAGAATCGGCCAAGCAAAACAGAGGGCAAAAAGGGCCCAAGCCCAAAATTTTCCATGTTCACATCGACCGCTCACTTCTGCCAAGCCACATCCACCACTCACTTCTGCTAAGCCACATCCACCGCTCAACAGTAACCTAACACATCTACCAATTGACTTTGACCAAGCAACATCCACCGCTGATCACATCCACTGCTCAACACTTCTATCGCTCACATCCACCGCTCAACAGTAACCTAACGCATCTACCGATTGACTTTGACCATGCAACATCCACCGTTGATCACATCCACTGCTCAACACTTCTATCGCTCACATCCACCGCTCAACAGTAACCTAACACATCTACCGATTGACTTTGACCAAGCAACATCCACCGCTGATCACATCCACCGCTCAACACTTCTACAACACTTCTATCGCTCACATCTACCGCTCAACAGTAACCTAACGCATCTACCGATTGACTTTGACCAAACACTTATATAAACTTCTGCCGATCACAAAACGACAGAATCTATTGCTTACATCTACCGCGCAACAGTAACCGAACACATCTTCCGGTTGACTTTGACCAAACCCTTATATAAACTTTTGCCGATCACAAAATGACAGAATCTTACTACTTAACCGTAACCCATACAATTTCCCCCTGTACTTACATACCATTCACTCAGTACTTCCAAAACATTAAACATAACATTCCCCATTTCCAGAAACATCAAAATGAACATTATATACATATATGTTCACGAACTATCCATAATACACATCCAAACATCAAATATTAGCTATCCAGAAACCAAGCATCCTAAAATGTTTCTAACTATACACTTTCCATTCCTTTCCCCTCATCAACTATCACTTTAACTTATCAACATTCTACTACCCTCATGCATTTCTCATTCTACCAATCACCCAACTACCCACTCAAACACATTTAAAGCATATTAACATTTCATGAAAACGAATTGCGTGGTTCGGTTTAAAAACTAAACAATTCCTCCTGTTTAAAGAAAACACCAAGCAGTTTCAATAAAACTTTAAAATCAATTTACAATTTGTCCTCAAACCATTTTCAATTGTAATATTCTAAGCTATTTCACCAAAATGCATATCTATACAATTTCTACCCGTATCTAGCCCAAAATACCTTTACATCATTTGCCCAGCACGCTCTCACGGGCATCCTCCTTCAATCTGTGCGTTCGTCTGGTAGAGGGACATCGTCCTCACCTTGCTCAAAGTCACCTACACCATAAAGACACCTATGAGATAAAAATCTCAGCAAGTTCTATGTAAATGTATATGCATGATCATGTATATGCTATGCCACGAAAACCGTCCATGTTATTTCATCTATCAGCACGTGTCAGTCTATGGTTATCGAAAACGCTCGACAAATGGGTAGGGCACGTCAAACGGTTAGACAACCCACACCATCTGAAGGGAGAAAAACCCGCTCACAACGGAACGTCAGGTCTGAACCTCATCTCCGATAACCCCATGCCATGGTTGTTTACTGTGATACTTTACTTGCCTTTACATGCATTTTCTTTTCATGAAATTAATGCGTAAATTCATTTTCATGACGTTTTAAAATCGTGATGCATGAGCAATTCAATATACAAGAAAACATACATGACGAGCATGCCATCAAAACCTCACAAATATTATCAAGGTATCACAATACTTAACCTATAAAATAACTAAATCTTAACTACCCAACCAAAGCAATTAAACAAGCAAAGCACCAAACAATCTTCAACATGAATTCCGACTTATGGTGTAGGCCAATCGGCCACAGTAAGTTACGAGAACTTACCTGTCATCCTTAGCAATCCGGGTGCCGTCCGTGAGCCTCGTCCACCTAGGGCAAATCCACAATGTTCTTTGTTAAAAGCGGACCTAAACCGTGAAATTTTGAAAACTAACGAAACTCCTAATTAAAGGAAATTTCTTAAAATTCTAATAAACCTCACTCAGTCATTTCATCGAATAGCTTACACTCACAATTTCTAAAACTCCATTAATGGAGGTTTCTAAGCTCTCCAAAACCGAGTTTCCAAATAAAACGCCCAAATCATCCATTATATCGCCAAATAATGCTCAATACTCGCAATTACAACGATACCTAACTATTTCTAACAAAACCCGACTAGTTTCGCGATAATCCGACAAAACCCTAACCGTTAAATAACCTAAAAGTCGAGAATAAATCGTCCAAAACACTAAAAACTTACCTATAACCGTGATGGGAGAAGAAAACGTGAAGGAACTTCGAAGATCGGAAGAACGTTGGCCGGCGTTCAAGAGAAACAGAGGAGGAGAAGGGAAATCGCCGTTGGAGGAGGAGAGGGAGAAGAAAACGTGAAGTGTTGGAGAAGAAAGGGGTTTTTTTGTTTATTTAATCAATTTGATTTGTCAAATGACAAGTTTACTCTTCCTCTTGATTTTCCATTTATCTTGTTATTTGACTATCGATTCGGTTTCTTTAAATTTTCTTATTTCACCAACAATTCTGATTTATTACTAGGGCTCTAATAAAACTTTCCGTTCGTGAAACAGGCTAAATTCACTATATTTACGCAATTGCCATCACATAGAGGAATCCCTAAAGTCTCGTAAAGCCGGGTGTTATATTTATTGCACGAGACAGAGAACTCGCCGATCGATCGGCTAAATGTAGCGATCGATCGGCTGAAGACAAAGAATTTCGAAGCATAAAAGTAGCTAATCGATCGGCCATCTTAGGCGATCGATCGGCTGAGCTGAAAAAATTGTGTGTTTTAATCTAAGCCATTGATCTGAATTAGGAAACAAAAGGGAAGATAGAGGCAACCCTAACAAGGCAGAGAAGTTCGTTCTGAAATTATCAGTTTTTGGCAGAGAAGAGGCGGTTATTCAGAGACTAGAGACGAATATTGGTGAAAGTGGAGAGAGCTTTCGGCACTGAACATCAACATCGTTTTTCTCCTCTCCTTTTATAGTTTATTTATGAACATCTTTATTATTTGTATTCACTTTTCTTTCAGCATGAACTAACTTTTTCATCTAGGGTTATGATATAGCCAGACGATGTTTATTTCATGTTTCTTTGTTTAATTATATTCTATGAATATTTCTTCCAATAGTGTTGACACATTTAATTTCTGTTCTTAAAGCTTGTAAATTTCTGGCCAATCTTTAAATGATTTTTTGGGTGTTTTGAGACTGAGAGGTGATAAACATCCGAGCACTGAAATTAATATCATAAATATGCGTAGGCTAGAGATAGTTACGGTGTTGATGTGATCATGGTGATTTCTTAATATAATTGTATTTGATTAATGTAGGATTTGAGACTGAGAAGTGATAGTCCATTAATCAGATAAACTAAGCAATACTCGAGAGAGATTGTATTAGAATTTAGTGAAATCGATCATCAACATAGGGAGAATATTTATGAATATAATTATGAAGAAATAAAATAAATATTGTCTTGGCGAAATCGTAGTACCTAGGCTTTTATTAATTAGATTTAATCTCATTTTATCTGCTTCGATATTTTACATTAGTTTATTTTAATTGTTTTAGTTATTTAATTTAATTTCAATTCTTGAAACCTGAAAACGTGTGTTCAATTTAGAATTAAGATTAATAAATTCGATTATTAATTAACAAGTCCTCATGGGTTCAACACTCTACTTATCATTCTATTACTTGTTGCGACTCGTACACTTACGAAATATTTTTCACAACACATATATATTAAACATATCCCTTAAATCTCGACATTACGACAATCTATAATCCAATCACAATTTCTCAAACCTAGTTGAGAAAAATTTCAAACTCTAAACAAAAATTCACATGCGGCAATGTGATTTACTTAACTGAATTCATGGGACTCAATCATACAGAAAATTTTTAAAATTCACCGAAAGCCTAAACGCTTCAGGAATTTTCCTCTTACAAACTCTAATGACAAAACACAAATTTACCTAACGCGAAACATTGAAATCTCACCATGCAAGACATGAAAACTGACTGTTTGGTCAATTTGTTCAAAAATTTACACGTGACCAAAGACTAATAAAGCAGGAGAATTTGAGTCAACACGAAACAAGTTAACCTCGAATAACATGAAAATATTTCTTAGAAAAAATAGAGAATATGAAAATGGCAGATATTAGTATATTATAGAGGAATAGTGTTTATTATATCCTACTAGATAAATTTCATTCATTCTAGACTTCTCTAGTTGATAATTAGTATATTATTTGTTTTATATTGTTATGGTTGAAAAGGTAATGTGATGAATATATTGTTATAATTGTTTACAATTTTTTCAATTATTTTTCATTTTTCCAATTTTTTCATTTTTGTTTATTTTTTAAAATTTATTTATTTATTTTAAAATTTATTTATTTATTTGTTTTATATTGTTTTGGTTGAAAAGGTAACGTGATGACTATATATTGTTATAATTGTTTACAATTTTTTCAATCATTTTTCATTTTTTTCATTTTTTTCAATTTTGTTGTTTTTTTTAAAATTTATTTATTTATTTTAAACCGAACCAGAACCGAACTGTATTTTACGATTCGGTTCGAGAATCGGTTTTTGTTCACAACCTCACAGTTCGGGATACTCATGGTTCTGAATTCTTCCGTTTCCTGTTCCCACATCCACTTTCACTTCCAAATATTCCTTACATACTCTCTCTCTCGTCACTGAATCAAATCTAATTAGCAAGCTATACAATTTTCAAACTTGGGGTTTTTATATTTTTTATTATTACAGTAATATAAACCAAATTCAACCATACATATCTAGACAGTCTGACTTACCAACCAAATCACACACTATAAAATTCAAATGTTCAAACTCAGAAAAATAAATAAATATGAAACTGGAACGGATATTCCAATGCAATGTTCATCGTCGCGACCACGATATCTTCTTCCCATGCATGGTTTTTGCTACAAAACCCAAAAAAAGTAAAACACTTCAACTTGAGCTCAAACTCAAACATGGCGGTGTGCTGGCGCACAACCTTTCACACCCCACCTCTTACGTTGTTCCCTCAGAAAAACCTTCTTGGTATTCTAAATCAACGCACGACGACTATCTGATCCTTTGATAAAACAATGAAAAGTCAACTTTTTTATTACTGCTAATCTCGTACACAGCTTTTTGATTTGAAAATGGTGTTTGTTTTTTTTTTTTTTTTCTGTTGATGTTTAGAACCTTTGAGATACAGAGACGTGGCGGCGTTTAAGGTGAGGAGAGACGATGGAGACGAGCCCTCCAAGTGGCGGCCTCATCTTCGACCTGTAAATCATTTCGTCGTACGGTCTTCGGTAGAATTTCAAAAACGGCGAAAATGCATCCCTACACTTTTCCGTTCTGCTGCTGTGTTCCTCCCTCCTGAAGAACACCGCCGGTGACTGGAGGAACGACGGCCGTGGGGTCCTCGGTTGGGCGGTCGACCTCTCGGGCAACGGAGTCGACGGGTAAAAGCTTTTCCTCAAAATTCCACCGTTGATGCTCCCATGTGGCGCTCGAGAAACAGGTGACGCGAAGGAGAAAGACCGGGCGTTGAGCGGAGAGACGAGTGCGGGACCCAGTAAAGAAGGACTGGTGGGGCCTACTTTAAAGGCCGACGTGTTGGTTAAGCTCAGGTACCAAGGCTTGAGAGAGTCAAAGTGGTGTGAGGCGGTGAAAGCGAAGCGAGAGGAGGCGGAAGACCCGATCTTGGCCGTTGAATTTGGATCAAAGCGGAGAGAGGAGGAGGCGCGTGGGTAGGCTGAGAAATCGTTGAATTCTAAGGATTCTTCAAAATCTAGGGAAGATACTACCATCGTCGCCGTCGATAGCTCAACGAACGGCCGGACACCCTGTAAACAAGAGAAACCCAGAAATGGTAGAAGATGAGAGATTGATTTAGAGTAACTTTCTGAATGAATTTATCTACCTTCCATAGATAGGAAAAGAGAGATGGTGGATCAATGACGAAGCACTTGAAAAGCTGGCCTGGATAATACTCCGCCATAATCTTCAGCGTCGCCACCAACAAGTTCACAAACGCCGACGCCGATCTGAAAAAGCCTGCAAATAGAAGAATTTTAAATTCTTAGATTAACCAATTCTAGGAGAGACAAAGCAAGCTTCAATTCCCGACATAACCCTCCTGTAGCCACTGACTGTTCGACGACGGCGACGTCTCAAGCCCACTCCGGACAGTTCCTGCTCATTTATTACACTCTTCTTCTCTTACATTTCACCTTTTTCGGGAAAAGCTAAAAACACATAAGTTTGTTAAGGAAGAATGGTCTGTCTGAACGCTTACTTGCATCGAAAAGGATTACTAATTGCTCCCCGTTTTTCGGCATTGTTCCAATGGCTACTTCCAGCGTAAAAACCAGCAGCCGAGTGAAGCTAAAAAAAATTATCAACCATAAATATTAATAATACAACACTTTAACTACTTATTGTGTAAATCCTGATTTAGTTACTTTTTGGGGGAATGGAACTTCTGATAATCCTGCTTGATTCGGAAAACCTGCAGGACGTAGGGTGTAGCAGACTTTTCTCAGTAACCAAACATTATTATTGTACCATGAAAAATGTAAGAATAGAATTTGAATTACAAGGATAGGTCTTGATTCTTCATCTTGACCAGCAACGTAAGCCACGCCTTCCGCGAGCTCGACCGAGAACTCGTCTGCTATCAACTGATCTGAGATTCAAAACAACAAAAGGAGAAAAAGGAACCATTTCAGTTTTTCCTTTTTTTGAAATTTATTGATGGAGGGAACTGACTTTAATCATTACCAGACGAAATAACTTTTAACGCTTAATTCAAAACGGTAAAAAAAAAAAAAAAAAAAAAAGTAAGATTCTTCGGCTTGCAAAAAAAAGAGAGTAAGCAATAAAACGCATAAAAACCAGTGTTTGCAGAAAACACAGAGCCACCATTAACAGCGAGAAGAAGAAGAAGAAGAAGAGAGATGGTACCGATTCCGATGCTCTCTCTCCAAGATATACAAGCCCTTAAACATTTCGCCGCCTTCTTCACATTATTCCCTTTCCACTTCAGAAACCTCTTTACACAGCCAATACTACAGAACTTCTCCTGCAAAAAGACAACACAAAATAATCAGATAAAAACCCAGAAAAACATAACAAATTTCTTACACTAATGAGATAAACCCCACCTGTTTTATTGTTAGTGGAGCATGTTTTCTGAGAATCTGTAGAACAGCTTCGACTCTGGCACTGCCCTCCTGCTCTTTCATCTTGCCCATACCTTAAACTTTCCGACAGCAAACGACGTAGATATCAGAAAAAGAAAAAAACACGCTAGCTCCCTCAGCCGCAGCCTCTGAGAACGTAGACCAAACTTCTGCTTCACGCAACCATTGGAACCAGCACCTAACAGCGAGAGTTGGGGAGAGAGAGAGTGTGAGGGAGAGCCGTTGTTTGAAGAATAAGAAGCTAAGAAGCTTTATTTATAGCAATATTTGAAAAAATAAAAATTATAATATTTGCAATTATAATAAGAATGTAAACATATTATTATGTTAATTACATCAATAAATTGGTACAAGAGAATTTGACCCGAATCCATTTACAAAAATAAGCTCGTGTGGCTGCCGAAGCCTATTTCCATTTGCAGGCAGGAAGAAGAGGAAAGGGCGAGATCATTGATGGGAAAGTGGTAGTGGGTGGGGTTGACAAAAAGGCTGCAGTGGCATCTGTTGTAATTATTGGTAATTTCACTAGTTGGAAGATAGATAAGCATAATTTTATTATCCAATGACACTCCACCACGTTAATGGGTGAGGCGAGATTGATGACGCAGTGTTTTAAGGTGGCACAATCTAATTTGAAGGGATACAGAACATTCCTGCTCTGTGCTGCACTGTAACTTTTCCCCTCCCACTCGGGAAAAAGACATTGCATCTCAAATAAATTTACAAAAAAAGATTGCTCAAGAGTCTTAGCCTTAATCTATTTTTAATGACATTAAGATAGATTATTTATTTTTGAATAAATTGCAACTTTTACTCCGACATTTAAGATTATTTATATATTAAACCTTAAACTGTTAGCTATCAGCAGTTTGAAAATTTTTGTTAATTCATCCTAATTTCTACACCATGCTTACGATTTATAATCTAATTTTGAAATTTTTTCGATCTTTCAACCGAGTTTGAAATCATCAATGATGAAATAGATAGAGTTCAAAATCGAATTAGAAATCAAATCAAAATAAGTAATTAGATGAAAAAAAAAAGTGGTAAACATGTGTTGCATTTAACAACTAAATTGATGATAAAATTCAAATTGTTAATAGCTGAAAAATAGAAGTTCAATTTGTGTAAACAATTAGTTTTAATGACCCTTAATGCTAGGGTCTAAAATGTATACTAGTCTTTATTTTCAATAGTTATTTTTGTTGGGCTGAAGTTAGGGCAAAATTGATCTTAGTTATGAGCATAGTTGAAGTAGCTTGTTTGGCAATTTTAAGTTGATACTATATACTAAAATCAAACAAAAAAGAAATTAATAAAAATTAATTAAGTGAGATGAGTTAATAGTAGAAAAAACAGACAAAATCCAAAACAAAAATTAATGAAGTGTGATAGGACGCATTAGGGATTAGATTCTGTTTTCTAGTATGGGCAATTATTAGAGAGCAAGGCATTATTTAGGTAGTTCATATTTATAATCTTGATTAGGAAGGTAAGTTGAGAATTCAAAATTTGAAAACATCCTCCTCCTCCTCCTCCTCATCCCTATCTGTGCTGTAAAAGTCCTACCAATGATCGTTTACTTGGGTGGTTCTATCATTTCTTCATACCAAACCCCACAAATTATTCTCTCTCTCTCTCTCTCTCTTCAAACAAAACAGGCTTAGAAGATGAGATGCCAAACGACTTAAATCTGGAGAGTGTAATACAGAATGAAGCTACTACGATTGGCAATTCAAAAATAATAGATGCTTTAATCTTCGCCTTGCAGCCTTTCTTGTAATATTATCATATATATATTAAAATAAAAAAAAATTGATAATTGGGCAACTGAGTTGACCACAGGACAGCTCATAATCTCGGGTGGGGCCCACGTTTGGGCCAGCATCTCGGTCCCACCTTCCTCCTAATCTTCATAATATAAAACTAATATTCACTTTTCTTCCCTATTTTGTTTTCTTTATAAAACCAATGATGGAATGCGTAGGTTTTCAAACTTGATAGTTTTAGCTAATTAAATTGATTTCCAGTTAAGTGTGTTTTGTCACGTGTTATTCTGACTCTATCAAAGAAATGTATACAAAATACTAGGAAAAACCAATCAAAAATTTCGTAACCAAATTTTGACTAGGATTAGGATGATGTTAACGTTACTTACCATTACAACAAAGTCGATATAATTATTTATTTTATTTTACACTAATTATGGAAATTAAAGAGGAAAAAGACTATTAGAACTAGGGTTTTATAAATTAATAATATTATGTTTACTCTTTTATTATATCCTCTTAAAATACTAACTAATATGTCAAATAATTATAAGTGTAAATTTATAATTTATTACATTAATTACACAGATAATAATTTGACGTGTTAACGAATATTTTAAGATAGTAAAATAATAAAATAAATATATTATTATTCTTTACCGACAAATAACCATCAATGACAACAAAAGAGCTAAGTAAGAACAATATACAATATTCCTACTGTTTACTATATGTATAGAAGGAAAACCTACGTAGAATAAGATCATTACTCATCTTTTTCCAAGTACTTTAAGGTACTTAATCAACTAAAGAGCTTACACTCATACCTAAACTGGACTCTCGAGTAGGTCATCCTCCGGCTCCCACTAATCATAATATTTTTTCCTTCTTTCTCTATCAATCTCCAGATCTAATCATTGATCATAGAACAAATGGTACGTATTAAATCAACGGTTGATTTGATTTAAATTATTAAATTTAAACAACAATTAGGGGATAACTTCCTAGGCCATGACTATTGGGCCAGAAAAAATAAGCATGTTCCATAACAGAGGTCCATATATGGTATATATGCACATATATTGTAGTGTAATCAAGACACTGTCCTGACTTATTATTACTTTGAAATTACTCTCTTTGGGAAATGAGCAAAAACACCCAACACGGCAACAGAAAGACTTCACAAACAAAGTGAACTCAGTCTGGACAGTGCAAGTAATTCTTGTCTAGTATCAGGTTTAGTATGAGGGAATTAAAGATCAATACGAAGTTATACGCAAGTCACACGAGGATGAATCGAAGATCCAATCCGAAGTTACACTATATCTATATAGTTGAAAACTGAAGTCAAGTAGTTATGCTTATTGAAAGTAAATTTT
>CM039503.1:45602078-45783155 GCA_022432975.1 Begonia masoniana | reverse complement strand
AATTATATTTTTCTTATGCAGGCACCATAACAAACACCCAAAAAATCCATTTGATTTTTTGCTCTGCATTTGTTTTTTCATTGTGTTTATTTTTTAGGCTCCATTGGAAGTATCAGACCACTGATTCCTAAAAAGCTCAAAGGCTTAACACTTGGACTTGTCGGTTTTCATCCATTTGATTAATTCTGGTCTTGCTGTTTCCCTCACTAAACGTTGGCTGCAGAGGACGAGGGAAACTGAAAGGCTAGTCCAACGTGGGTGGAGCTTTTTTCCTTAACATTTACCTTTAAATAAAGTATTTATAAAGCTCAGTGGGTTGTCAATAAACAAGGAACAAGAGATGGTCTGATAATTTTTGTTGAAAATTGTCCTTATTTTTTGTTTTAATCTTATGCACAATATTTTTGTGTTATCAGCTATTCTTTTTTTTTTTTTCGTCTTCGCTTTATAGCTTCCCTTGATTTGTCCATCTTTTGGCTGTCATAATGGGAATGTAAAAACATGCCAACCAGGATCTGTATTTTCCGGAGGAATTCTGTAGGGGTCTTTCAGCAGCTCGACTCTCTGGGAGGCTCAGATTGTTTATGACTCCGATTCGGCATCTCCCGGGAACTCACTTGGAAGCCTGATCTTTGACTTGATGGAGCTCATACTCCTGAGAGTATGGAGGTTTGTGCAAATGGTTCTCTTTATGCTGTCATGGAAACCAAAGCATTATCTTCTAGTAGAATAAATATGGAGGCTGCTTTGGCTGATGATCACCTCAGACAAAAAGCCCGATCGCGAGACTCACATAGTATCGAGCAGGTAATTTCCCTGCTAACGACGCGATTTAGATCCGAGGATCGAATTTAATATGATGAAAACCTCCAGAGTCCGACACTTGAAATCGAGCAAGCTAGTCAACTTTTTCGGAGGATTCCCCATCCTTCTTCACCGACTCAGCTCCTAGATTTCAACTCTATTGTTCTCTTTTAGTTTATTACTTCCGGCGTCGTTACTTCTTCGTTCATGCTCGTATGACAGAGAAGGTCTTCAAAATGCTTTGTACTCGAGTGTCTCACTGGTTATATGCAAGATGATCTTACATGCTTTATGTACACCAGTAGTGATGATTGTTATACTTTAGAGAAGCTGTAGATGAAGTATCTGGATGAGAATAAACATAAATATGTGATTTTGACCTTGTGAAATGTTGATTTATCTAGTCCCCAGGTTTTTGAGCATCATCCTATCCAAATGGTGAAATTGCAGGAAATGGCTGATACGACAAGAGAATGAAAATCTTCTTCTGTTTTCCCTGAAATAGCTGTAGGCATTCAGTGACGCTCATCAATGCAGGTTGAAGTTTCGAATGGGTGTCAGATGGAGCTTCTTAAGAACTTTTCAGACCAGAAAATGATGGGATCATACGTCTCCTTCGGCTGCAAGAACAATATTCGTTCTGGGGGAGTGGGAAATCAACTCGAATTCTATCCGGAGCTTTTATCTTCAATATTAAACTCCTTGTTGGAAGAGTTGGCACTGATCCAGTAGTCAACGAAAGCAAAACATTTCGATCTACCAAAATAAATTTTGAAAACCATGCAATATAACGTAGAATGAAACAATACAGAAACTTCTATCTCAATGACAACTACAGTCTTACCAACTAGCAATAATATTGGGAGCAAGCACTAGGAAACATGATATCAAATTCAAGACGCTGAAAACATGAACACTATCGGAACCTAAAACAAATTAACATCAAAATCTCAAATCAAAACACGAAGGATATTACTAGAGAAGTCATGAACTAGAACTAGGAACTCACAATAAATGATCAACATTTGGAACTCAAGCCTCGCCGAGACATGGTTTTTCCCAAATAAAAAACAATGTGAGTGTGTGAAATGCACTGCAAGGGTCAACACCTTCTAAACAAGGGTCAACCATTGCTTCACAGAAGACACGACATGGGTCAACACTTGGAGCAGGAGGTCAACCCATATTTCACACGAGACATGGCAGGGGTCGGCCGATCGACCCTAGCTGTCGACACCTCAAGGCAAGGGCCGATCATTGTTGCTCTTGGGTTGGCATAGGTCGCCACCTTAAGAGAAGGGTCGAACCATGAACCTCTCGGGTAAGACAAGTGTCGACCGAAAGGTCAACACATGCACCCTTCAGTCAACCAGGGTCGACACTTGTCAAGATGTCGACCTTTGTGTCAATTTTCAGTGAAGGGAAATGCAAAATTCAACCTCTCTTGCTGATTTCTGCCTCCAATCGACGTTATAACATGGATCAACAGTAAATCTACCCAAACAACCCATAAACAACCAAAGGATTTGAGTTTCCAAACTCGAATCCGAAATTGATAAAATCCTAACTTTGAAATTCAAAACGAAGTTGAAAAATGACTTACCTACGACAACCTTCACAAACTAGAAGGTGGGAGTGACACGAATACGATCCTAGTGTTGGAAACCTTCATTCCACACTCATGATCTCTCCCTCTCCTCTCCCTCTCTCATCCGTGTGAGCAGGAAATTCCTTCCTTGAAACAATGGGGGGATATACTTTTAGAAGGGATAGAGAGGATAGATAAGAAGATTGAAGGAAAATGTGATAGACCCAAAAGGAGAGGAGGGATAAGGTTGAGAGATTAAGAGTTTAGATGACGGGTGAGATGCGGAATAGTGTGACATGATGGGGCGTGATGTGAAGAAGTGTGACATAAAGAGGTGTAACTTGAAGAGGTGTGACATGGCAATGAGAGAGATTTGACTAATGTGAGAGTTTTAGTAAGTGTGGGGAAGGGATGGGAAAAAGTGCACGTGCAGACGGCGCAGGATGGGAGGACAGAGGCACGGTGCGATGCACATAGATTGAACGCGAGCAGCGCCGAGGCAGCAACAGGTTGAATGCGCGCGGCGCCGAGTGAGCCGGTGCAATGCCGGGTGAACAATGAGATGAGATGATTTCCAATTGGATCATTGATGTTATGGCTTGCAGCAAGAATTTCAAATGTTCTTCCTCGAAGAACACACCAACTCGAGCTCAATGGAACAATTTCTCCAACTTCATGGTCGGATAGGTACCACTGGAGTGAAGATGAATCTGATCAACAAGTATTGAATATTATCACCAACACTTGAAGACCACCCAACACTCATCTTTCATAGGTAACACTAAGACGAGGGTTCTACACTTGCTTGCTCATATTGGCTCACCAAGTAGTCTTGTGGTTCTTTATGGAGTCCACCAAGTGGTTGGTGATTTGTCGGTCGATCGATCGCAGGAAGAGCGATCGATCGGCAAGGGGCTTATGCCTCTGCCAGAAGACAGAGGCTCTGCCGATCAATCGCAGGTTTTCTACGATCGATCGGCTTTACTCATTATGCTAAGAAACCTCACCATGAAGAATCCAAAATTCTGAAACTCAAGCGTCAAAATTAACACCCACGTGATGTGGCTCTATGAAAACAAATCCTATTGGTTTAAGTTTAAATTAATTGCTTAATTTGATGAAAATTAAGTAAAATAAAGAATAAAAAGAGGAATGGTCCTCTCTCTGCCATAAGAATGAAATCGGTGGTTTGCTCCATCAGAAAATCACCAGTGAAGAAACTAAAGGGGAAGGAGAGAGAAACCATATTCCTTAAGCATGGATCCAGGTAATCAATAATTTCTATCATTAAGAGAGAAGAAAATTAAGATGTTTATGCTTTTGTCATCTCTTTTGATTATAAAGTTGTGAAAATTAATTGATTCAACATCTTATGTTTCTTTATGATATAAAGGTAGTGAAAAATTAAGCTAAGATGTGGTATCAGAGCATGATTTAGAACAGTTGATTTTCCATGATGAATAATTGTATATTTATCTGCTGTTGAATGATTGTTTTCTGTTAAAATAAGGATGAATAATCGGTGAAATTAAGAAATTTTGGAATTACTGTTCACCGAAATTATTGTTATTGATTACTGTTCATGATTGAAAATAATGAAATAATTCTTAATTTTGGATACTTTTGTGTGAATCAAGATATTATTAATTTCATGCTTAATTAATTTGATATCTGAATTATGTTTAATTCGTTAGTCACCAAAGTAGCCGAATTATAAAGGTTTTCGCAAATATCAAATTTATTAAAGTCAATTACTCATGTTTTATGTGATGCTCGATAATGAAATGACATTATGAGAATTGTGATTTTGACATGAGTATATTGATTTTCATGATTATAAAATATGTTAAATCGCCCAAAGATGGATTGGTTATTTTATAATTGTGAATATAATTATGGTAAATTGATATGCCTTGAGTAGGTGTGTTTAGTATATCCAAAGATAACGAATATGTCTATATCGAGTATGTTGATTACCAATTATGTGAAATTTAAGTTGAGCATCAATTATGTTTATGATTATGTATTATTGTGTCACCCAAAGGAGAACTTCAATATATATTTATGATTGTTTGATTGCCTTATGACTCAAAGCATTAAAGTTTGAGCATGTTTAATATTTTGTAACATCTATTCCTGTTGCTCTTCATTCGCAAGCCACATCTGTTGTAAAGTTTTCTCGTCTAAATTTCTCTGGATGGTGCGAACAAGTTCAGTTTTACCTTGGTGTTCTGGATCTTGATTTAGCACTCTTAACTGAGAAACCAGCTGCTATTACTGCAACTATCAGTGCTGATCAGAGATCTTCCTATAAAGCTTGGGAAAGATCAAACAGATTGAGCCTAATGTTTATGCGAATGACTGAAGCGGACAACATCAAGTCCACATTTCCTAAAACTGAAAGTGCTAAGGAATTTATGAAATTTGTGGAAGAATGTTCTCAGTCTGAATCGACTGATAAATCACTTGCTGGAACATTGATGGGTACTTTGACCACCATGAAGTTTGATGGTTCTTGTACCATGCATGAGCATGTTGTCGAAATGACAAACATGGCAGCAAGATTAAAGTCCATGGAAATGGAAGTGAATGAGAACTTCCTAGTGACGTTCATCCTAAACTCCTTGCCTCCTCAATATGGCTCATTTCATATGAGTTATAACACTATGAGGACTAAATAGAATGTGCATGAATTGCAAGGTATGCTCATTCAGGAAGAAGCAAGGCTTAAGAAACCAGGAACTCAAGCTGTCAATCTCATGAATTATGAAGGAGCTGGAAAGAAACCATGAAAGAAAAGTGAAAAGGGTAAGAAAGGACTATTATTGGTAGCTCAGTCCTCTTTCCAAATCAACAAGAAGGAACAACGAAAAGATAAGTGTCATTTCTGTGGAAAGCAAGGACACTATCAGAAAGATTGCCTGAAACGTAAAGCATGGTTCGAAAAGAAAGATAAGCCTAGTGCTTTCGTATGTTTCGAATCAAATTTAACTGAAGTTCCTTATAATACTTGGTGGATTGATTCTGGTTGTACTACTCACGTTTTTAATACGATGCAGGGATTCCTTACGACCCAAACCATAAGCCCAAATGAAAAGTACATCTTTATGGGCAATCGAGTAAAAGTTCTAGTTGAAGCCATTGGAACTTACCGTTTAATGTTAGACACTGGATATCAATTAGATCTTTTTCAAACTGTTTATGTTCCATCTTTTTCTCGTTATTTAGTTTCTTTGTCTAAACCTGATACAGCTAGATATTCCTTTATATTTGGGAATGAATGTTTCAGTTTGTATAAAGATAATATTCTTATTGGTTCTGGTGTTCTATATGATGGTTTGTATAATTAAAGCTTGATTATTGTTTTGCTGAAACCCTTTTAACTGTGCATCATAATGTTAGAACAAAACGTGGTTTAATGAATGAATGTTCTGCTAATTTATGGCATAAACGATTAGATCATATATCCAAATAAAAAATAGAAAGATTGATAAAGAATCAAATCCTTTCACATTTGGATTTAACTAATCTAGATATTTGTGTTGATTGTATTAAAGGAAAACAAACAAAAAACACAATTAAGAAAGCAGCCACAAGAAGCAAACAACTCTTTGAAATTATACACACCGATATATGTGGTCCTTTTAATGTCTCATCTTTTGGTGGAGAAAGGTATTTTATCACATTTATTGATGATTTTTCACGTTATGGTTATATCTATCTACTGAATGAAAAATCTCAATCAATAAATGCTCTTGAAGTGTTTATTAATGAGGTTGAAAGACAAGTATATAGAAAAGTGAAAATTATTAGATCTGATAGAGGTGGTGAATATTATGGAAGTTATGATAAAAATGGACAACATCCAGGTCCATTTGCTAAATTCCTTGAAAGTCGTGATATTTGTGCGCAATACACAATGCCAGAAACACCAGAACAGAATGGTGTTGCAGAAAAGCGTAATCGTACATTAATGGATATGGTTAGGAGTATGTTAAGTAATTCTTCTTTACCCTTATCATTGTGAATGCATGCTTTAAAGACTGTTGTATATTTATTAAACAAGGTTCCTAGTAAGGCAATCTCAAATACTCTATTTGAACTGTGGACAAGAAGAAGACCCAGTTTAAGACACCTGCATGTTTGGGATTTCCCAACAAAAGTAAGAATTTATAATCCACATAAAAGAAAACTAGATTCAAGAACAACCAGTGGTTTCTTCATTGGTTATCTAGAAAAATCAAAAGGGTATAGATTTTATTGTCCTAGCCATAGTACGAGAATTGTTGAAATTGACAATGCTAGGTTCATTAAAAATTGTGAAATCAGTGGAAGTTTGGAACCACGTAAAGTGAAAATTCAAGAAGTTAGGGTGCAAGTTCCATTACCTATAACTTCTACTCAAGTTGTTGTTCCAACAATTGTTGATCGTATCCATGACTTACACGAACAACAAATTAATGATTAAATTCCACATAATGAGATTATCATGAATGAACCTATAAGAGATGAACCACTAGAAATACCATTAAGACGATCTATAAGAGAAAGAATATCTGCTATTTCGAATGATTATGTGGTTTATCTTCAAGAGTCCGAATGTGATTTAGGACTTGATGATGATCCAGTTTCGTTTTCACAAGCCATGGAAAGTGAAAATTCTGATAAATGATTAGATGTCATGAAAGATGAGTTAAAATCAATGGAACAGAATGAAGTCTGGGAACTAGTCGAATTGCCTGAAGGTTGTAAAAGAGTTGGGTGTAAATGGGTCTTTAAGACCAAACGCGACTCTAATGGCAATATCGAACGAAATAAAGCCAGACTTGTTGCCAAAGGTTTTACTCAAAAAGATGGTATTGATTACAAAGAAATCTTTTCTCCTATTTCGAAAAAAGATTCTTTCAAAATTATTATGGCAATGGTAGCTCATTATGATTTAGAGCTTCATCAAATGGATGTGAAAACTGTCTTTTTGAATGAGAATTTAGATGAGGAAGTTTATATGGACCAACCTGAAGGTTTTATCATTAAAGGACAAGAACACATGGTGTGTAAACTAAAGAAGTCAATATACGGACTTAAACAAGCTTCCCGACAATGGTATCTTAAGTTTAACGATACCATCACCTCCTTTAGATTTAAGGAAAATATCGTTGATCGGTGTATATATATCTAAAGGTCAGTGGGAGTAAGTTTATATTTCTGATTCTGTATGTTGATGATATCTTGCTGGCCACTAATGATCTTGGCTTAATGTACAAAATCAAGAAATATCTCAATATGAACTTTGAAATGAAAAATATGGGAGAGGCATCCTTTGTGATTGTAATTGAAATATTCCGGAATAAATCATAAGGATTGTTGGGATTGTCTCGGAAATCCTATATTAATAAAGTTCTAGAGAGATTTAGAATGGAAAAATGTTCAGCAAATGTTGTTCCAATTTAGAAAGGAGATAAATTTAATCTCAATCAATGTCCAAAGAATGAATTGGAACGCACACAAATAAAATATATTCTTTATGCTTCTATTGTGGGCAGTTTGATGTATGCACTGACTTGTACCAGACCTGACATTAGTTTTGCTGTCGGAATGCTGGGATGGTATCAAAGTAATCCAAGCATAGAGTATTTGGAAAGCTGCAAAGAAAGTACTGAGATATTTAGAAGGAACGAAAGAAAGCATGCTCACTTATAGACGATCTGATCATCTTGAAGTGATTGGATATTCAGATTCTGATTATGCTGGATGTGTGGATACCAGAAAATCCACGTTTGGCTATTTGTTCCTTTTAGCCAAAGGTGCAATCTCATGGAAGAGTGCGAAGCAATCTGTCACTGCTACGTCCACTATGGAAGCTGAGTTCTTGGCATGCTTTGAGACCACTATTCAGGGTTTATGGTTGCGGAACTTTATTTCAGGACTTGGAATTGTTGACAATATTGCCAAGCCGCTGAAAATTTATTGTGACAACTCCGCAGCAGTCTTCTTTTCTAAAAACAACAAATGTTCCAAAAGTGCTAAACACATAGAGTTGAAATATTTGGCTGTTAAAGAAGAAGTTCAGAAACGAAGAGTATCAATAGAACACATAAGCACTAACCTTATGATTGCGGATCCGTTGACTAAAGGATTGCCACCGAAGACATTTACGGAACATGTCGAACGAATGGACATTTTTGAATGTTAACTTTATGTTTATGTTTGTGTTCTTTATGTAATTGACACTCTTGAGCTCCTTATTGATAGTTTCTGATATACATTTATGAATCCTGTTTAATTATGTTGAATGCATTCATAATGACATTATGAACTAATGAAGTTATAAATAGGTTTTGTCTTTAAGAAAGACACTAATGTGGACCATTATGTTATTCCTGCTTATAGATCATATTGAGTATATAATTGATAATGTGATACATTGAAGGGATTGTGTCGTTATAATTGACATATGACCGCTATGATCCATATTAGTTGTATACTCTATAGTGATATTATGTTTAATCAATATTATGACAGATTTGATAATGTCATTGAGCCAAGTGGGAGAATGTTGGGTTATTTGGCGATCGATCGGCAAGGGGCTTATGCCTCTGCCAGAAGACAGAGGCTCTGCTGATCAATCGCAGGTTTCCTACGATCGATCGACTTTACCCATTCTGCCAAGAAACCTCACCATAAAGAATCCAAAATTCTGAAACTCAAGCGTCAAAATTAACATCCACGTGATGTGGCTCTATGAAAACAAATCCTATTGGTTTAAGTTTAAATTAATTGCTTAATTTGATGGAGATTAAGTAAAATAAAGAATAAAAAGAGAAATGGTCCTCTCTCTGCCATAAGAATGAAATCGGTGGTTTGCTCTATCAAAAAATCACCAATGAAGAAACTAAAGGAGAAGGAGAGAGAAACCATATTCCTTAAGCATGGATCCAGGTAATCAATAATTTCTATCATTAAGAGAGAAGAAAATTAAGATGTTTATGCTTTTGTCATCTCTTTTGATTATAAAGTTTTGAAAATTAATTGATTCAACATCCTACGTTTCTTTATGATATAAAGGTAGTGAAAAATTAAGCTAACCCCAAGAAGGAAGTAGAAGCTTTCTATAAGGAGTTTTCCAAAAACTTGATATTCAAAAACTATTTAGAAATTACCACCAGGGTAGCTATTTATAGGCTCCAATTTGGGTTTACAAACTTAATGGGATAAAATTCACATGACACTTGGACAATTATTAAGTAACAACTAAGCCTATGACTAAAGTCCACTAGATATTTAAACAAAACTAAACACAAACAACAACTTAATGCCTTATATATATGATCGAAATAAAAGATAAAAATTAAAATAGCATAAAGATTTTAATGACTATCTCATTTTACATCACTAATACAACACGTTTTTTGGCTAATGCTAAGAACAAGGTTGTGGGTGCTCCGACCCAAAATGGACAATATTGTATTGAGAGCACCAGATGACGTTACATATATATTAAACATATCCCTTAAAACTCGACATTCTGACAATCTATAATCCAATCACAATGATATGCCCACGACCTCGATCTATCGAGCACAAGTCAATGTATGTATTTATTTTATCTATTTTATCTATCTAATGGACTTGTGGAATTTGTAGGTAAATGGTTTCTCAAGGCTTGGAAGGAAATCAATGAAGAAGGAATTTGTTTTCCTTTATTTCAAATTATGTAATCGGACCTTGTATTTAATTTATATATTTTAGGAAATTTTAGTTTTGTTTAAAACTCATTAATTGGTAAACACTTTAGCCTTTTAGAATGTATGTTTGTAATAGTCTTCAAAAGGGATGCTGAACCAAGGTGAACCAAGTGAACCAAGGTAAAAAGGGTGCTGAACCAAGAGGAACCAAGGCTGAACCAAGGAGAATAAAGGGTTGAACCAGACTGAACCAAGTGAATCAAAGCTAAAGCAAAGTGCAAGAGGAGTGAACCGGCCTGGAGTGCATTCACTAGCAGACTGAACCGCCAAGAAGCTCCAACGACTATTTTTCTAGCCGTTGCCCAATGATTATGCTGAAGCAATTTCTCCTCTCTTCTCTTCCAATTCTCCCTCTGTATTTAATTCCTCTTCCACCCTTGTAAACGTTTAGCCAATCAGTTGAATATTTGGAAATTGCAGAAGAATTCTTCTTCTTGTTCGAAGCGTTCTCTGCAAGCGATAGATAGAGTTTTCTCTCAGTGCTTCATCGGCACGTAGCGCCTGGATGAAGCCACCTGATTGCACCCCGAGCTTGTGGCTGCTAAGGGGTGTTCTTAGTCCTTCTCTTCCTCTTTCAAGTAATGGAAGCAAGGAAGAAATGGGTGAACGCCATTGTTCCCTCCGCCGAGAACTCCTTCACTGGCAACGAAGGATTTCCGTCACCCAAAATGCTGAGTCGTTTCTGGTCGGCTTCGGGCCTTCATTTCCCTCCTCCATCATTTCTGCACCATTTTGAGCAACACCCACCTCCTCAAGTGCTCGGTAACACTCTCTTCCCTCCTCGCTATTTTCCTTGTTTTCCTCTGTTTTTTGTCTGTTTTTGGCGTCTGTTTTGGGTGTTCATTGAGCACCATTGTTCTGCTCCTCTTTCATCTTCCACATGCGTGTCTTTGTGCCATGGATCCCATCATTTGGTATCAGAGCCGAATGATCCTTGTGTTTGTTCTGTTCTGTCATTTTTCTCTGCTCTTGTTTGTTTTCTGTTTTGTCGTCTGCATGTGTGTTGTGTTCGTGTTATTGTTTTTTGTTTCTTTCTGTATTTTTAGTGTCTCATAATCACTCTCGTTTCACCCATAACACTCATGTTTAATTTCGTTTTCAATTCTGTTTGGTGTCAAACACGTTTGTCTCTGGTTGTGTTGCAGTGAGTCTGCTGAATATTTGTTTCTGTTGTGTTCCCTCTTTCCTGTGTCTTTTGTTTGTCTTAAGTGTGTCTCTCATGTTGAATGATCCAGCATGCATAATTCTTTGCTGTTTTCCTTTGAGCCTGTTTAGCTTAGGATTGTGTCTGCTTTTTTTTTTTGCTGTTCTGTTTCGATGACCGAAATCTCATCAAATGTTCCAGCATGTTTCTGATTTCTTTGCTTCATTTTAGTGTTTGAGTCAGCATGCTTAGCTTATGATTTGTTTCTATTTTGTTTGCATGTTCTGCATTTAAAAAAAAAAAAAAATCATCAGCACTGCTTTCTTTTCTGTTCTTCTTTCCTTATTTGCTAAACTGTTGTCTATTCTCGATCCAGCATGTGTTAGCATGGCGTAGGATAAATTGTTTAGTTTTTTCTGTTTAGGATTGTTTCCCATCCTGTTTTGCTATTGCTTTAATTTTCTGCTCTGTAATTTTTTTTTATTGTGTTTCTGTTTACCAGCCGATAGATTACCCTGTTTAATGTTGATTTTGCTGACTAGATTAAACCATGCCCGTATGGATTGTGTTCTGAAACGATGTAACATGTTTAATCTTCATCCTGTTTCATAATCTGTTTGTTGTTTGAATATTCAGATTCGTGTTCTGTTTCTGCTGAGTGTTCCTTTTCTGCTGCATGCATATTCTGTTCTCCTGGTCGTATTTCATTTTACTTAGTTTTCGTGTGATCAGTTCTATTGCACCCACCAGCACAACATGTTTGATTCACGTTGTTTTCTGTTTAGTGTCTCAAGTCAGCATGCGTGGTTGTTATCTTTTCTGTTCGGTTCCCTGGTCTCTTTCTCTTCTGTTTCTATTTTAACTGATAATGTCAGCATGTTAGAGTCAGCATGTTTAGGCATTTGTTTTCTTGTTTTGTTGTGAAAGCATGAGTTGTTTAGGAGTTGAAATTGTTGAAAATTCTGTTCTGGTTTTTGAAAACAAATTCTGCACCTTTCAGGTCCAAATTCGGCAACGTGCTTAATTCTGTTTAAGTGTTGATCACTGAAGGGTAGCTGCTGAGTTTTAACAGATAAATATTTCACAGCATACGCCAGCATATGTTATAAGATTACCTGTTTTCTGAGTTTTCTGTAGCAACTTTGCTACTCTTTTAGAGTCAATCACCAAGGTTAAATGCTGCGTTTTAAGTGATAAATTTGCAGCACCCATTTTCTGTTTTAGTGAAAGATTGTTTTGCTTTTTAGGTTCTGTTCAAACCAATTTCCGCACTGTTTTAAAACTGCTTTCAGCATGTTTTTCTACTGTGTTTTAATTTTCTTTTCTTTTTGGTTTTGCAGCTTGTGTTTAAGGGTAAATGCAAGTTGTTAGTTGTTGTGTTTTCAAGGCATAAAGTCTTCCAAAACAGCATGTTGTTTTCTGTTTTTGCATATTTTAGAACTTGTTTGTGTGTGTCTTTCATAACATTTGTTGTGTAGTTTTTGTACCCATCTCCCAAGGCAAGAGGCCTCCTTAATTGGCAAATTTGGAGTTGTTAATTGCTTTGCTTAAAAGTTGTTTTCCTGTCCACTTTTAGTTTAGGTCTGTTTGGAGACTCTTTAGAATTGTTGACCGGGAGCAAATTGTGTTTAGTGTTTATTTTCTGATGTATTGGGAGATTCTTCAGAATTGTTGACCGAGAGCAAATTGTGTTTAGTGTTTATTTTTTGATGTGTTGGGAGACTCTTCGGAATTGTTGACCGAGAGCGCTTGTGTTTTATGTTTGTAAGTGTCTGAACTTGTATTCTTTGGAAGTACATTGCTGTGATATTATCCGATATGATTTTTTCATCTTAATCTCATGTTTCTGATAAGTAAGCGTGATAAGAGGCCCCCTTAATTGACAATTGGAGTTGTTAATTGCTTTGCTTAAGAGGTGTTCTTCCTTTAATAGTGTTTATTTTCTGATGTGTTGGGAGACTCTTCGGAATTGTTGACCGAGAGCAAATTGTGTTTAGTGTTTATTTTCTGATGTGTTGGGAGACTCTTCGGAATTGTTGACCGAGAGCGCTTGTGTTTTATGTTTGTAAGTGTCTGAACTTGTATTCTTTGGAAGTACATTGCTGTGATATTATCCGATATGATTTTTTCATCTTAATCTCATGTTTCTGATAAGTAAGCGTGATAAGAGGCCCCCTTAATTGACAAATTTGGAGTTGTTAATTGCTTTGCTTAAAAGGTGTTTTCCTGTCCACTTTTAGTTTAGGTCTTTTTGGAGACTCTTCAGAATTGTTGACCGAGAGCAAATTGTGTTTAGTGTTTATTTTCTGATGTGTTGGGAGATTCTTCGGAATTGTTGACCGAGAGCAAATTGTGTTTAGTGTTTATTTTCTGATGTGTTGGGAGACTCTTCGGAATTGTTGACCGAGAGCACTTGTGTTTTATGTTTGTATGTGTCTGAACTTGTATTCTTTGGAAGTACATTGCTGTGATATTATCCGATATGATTTTTCCATCTTAATCTCATGTTTCTGATAAGTAAGCATGAATTAACTATGGCCCGTATTGGTTTAAATTTCAGAATGTTATTCTTGAAAAGCATGTTCTATTTTTCTTGTTTTGTTTAGGTGATTGTTTATGGATGTTTGTTTCTGTTTTTAGAACCATGTTTAGTTGTTTAGGTTGTGTTGGCAAAATTAATTTACATAGAGAATGGATTAGAAAATGAAATGCTAAAATTGAATTCTCATGTTAGTTTACATTTTGCTGAAATTATTGTGTTGTTTTAGTGTTTTCTAAATGTGTTTTAACATGTATTTTGTTTTGTTAATCATTTTAGATGTCTCATATTTAGGAGAGTTCATTGTGCTAATTTGGTGTCTAAATTGACATATTTTGTTTAGGACTTTTCTAGGATGTTAGTTAAAATCCTAGTTTAGAATTTTCTAGTTTTTCTAGTTTTTGTTTCTACTTTGGACTTGCATAATTCTCTGCTCACTATGAATTTTGATTTATAATTTTTACATCATGTTAATCATATTGTGGACTAACCTCTGTTTAAATTTCAAATTATTCAGATGTTGATTGTGCTATTATTTGTTTAGGAACTTCTAGGTTATTTAGAAAATTATGTTTTGAAAATTTCAGAATTTTGTTGTGTTTTACACTTGCATAATTCCTTGATCATAATGAATTTGAACATGAAATTTTTATAGCATGTCACTCGTAATGTTAACCCTCTGTTAAAATTTCATGTTAATTGGATGAGAATTGTGTAAATTTTCTGTTTAGTATATTTTAAGGTGTTTTTATTGGAATTTTCTGTTTTGGTGTTTTTCCAAATCGATTTAGCACGTGTTTTTAACTTGTGTATCTAATTGTGTTTAGTGTCAGTCTTTTAGAGTCCTTGATGTTAAGTTAAATTTAGAATGAAAAACATGAACTAAATTGCATGTTAAATAGAGCTTGGCAAATTCTATTTCACTATGTTTTTATAAAATCTGATTTGAACTCCTGTTTGATTGCGTCAAGTTAAGTGTCTTTTATTTTGTTTAAGGCTATGTTAACTTTAGGTCTAACCTTTTAACAAAAGCATATCATATACTATATTGTTAGTCACTTAGGATTCACTTGTACCGTCGAGTGATCTGTTTTGTGGCCAAGAGCTTTCCTCTATGGGCTGTTGATATTGTCTGATATTTACCGTTGGCCATTGGACCCGACAGATCGCCGTGTGAGGCAGTCGCCTTTAAAGGGTGTGGTATAGTGTGATGATTTCCACAAAAGTTTTAGAGGGCTACCTAAACCCAATAGCTTATCATTGATATTAGTTGCAAGTTTATTTTATTTGATTAACTTGTTTGATTTGTTGTGCTATTTGATTAAATGTATAGGACTTTTAAATTGAGTCTTGTGACTTAGTTGTTGTGCTAATTGTGGATTAAGTCTTTGGTTAGTAGCATGAGGTATGCATTGTTGACTTAAATAGTGTTTAAGTTTAAATATGTTTTTGATTATTATGACTAATAAGAAATATATGAACTGATGAGTATGATTAATATGAAATATATGAATTGAATAATTGGATTATTGTGTTTATTGCATTTATCTGAAAATGCCATTTGAAAAGAGTATTACGTTTCTAACGGTTTTTAGTAAAGTGTTATTAGTCCAAAGTCAATCGTCCAAGTACTTCGTTAAATACAGACGCAGTCGTCCAGAGTTAAGACAGACGCAGTCGTCCAAAGTTAAGACTAACGCAGTCGTCCAAAGTTATGCCAGACGCAGTCGTCCAAAGTTACGATAGACGCAATCGTTCGAAGTACTCGTCCACAACGCAATCGTCCAATGTACTCGTCCAACGAGCAAGCGTCCAAAATATTCGACCGAAGTTTTTTAAGACAGAACAACGAATTCATGCGAAGCATTAGTCCGACGAGCATTCGTCCAACATCAGACTAAACGAATTCGTCCAAACTCGAACGTCCAGAGTCTTAACAACGCCAAATTAAAGACCGCGAGCGATAGCGACTCCAGAACTCAACGGCTAGTTTTCTACGTACGGTCTCATCTCCAACAGTCATATTTTTGAATGAGATGCGGATTACAGACGCAAGCATAAATAGAAGAACAGTAGCTCGAGACAAAAACTCTGGAGAGCTCATTCGCCTGTAATACTCTTCTATACTCTACATCTCTCTACTCTTAAACTTGTGATTTAGCTTTTGAGAGAGTGTAGTTCTGTGCTATACTGTTCAAACTTGTAAAAGAAAAACTGAAGGTAGTAGATTGACGCCCGTGAAGTTTATTCCAGAATTGTAAGGCAGTAGATCGATGTCTGTGAAGTTCGATCAAGAAATCTCGTTGAGGAGAAGTTAAGGATCTTCAATGGAGAAAACCTTGAAGTGTGGACGTACACAAGATTGGCCGAACCACGTAAAAACTCTCGGTGTTATTTTCTCTATCTCTACTCTTTATTTTTATTTGTCTGTACTTATTATCATTATAAACAAATAAATTAATAAAGTTAAGTGATTAACCTAATAGAGATAATCAAGATTTAAATATACAATTAGGCGATGATTTTCTAATTCACCCCCCTCTTAGACAATCACGGTCCTACAATTGGTATCAGAGCGAGGCTTAATATTTGTCTAATTGTGATTAGAAAAAGTTAGTTACGTATCTACAAATGACATTCAACACAAAAACCACACACGGAGAGGGACAATCTATTTCCAGACCCCCCCATTTTTCGATAGTAATGATTATGTATATTGAAAAGCTAGGATGAAAATTTTTATTCAAGCAATGGACTATGACCTATGGAGTGTCATTGAAAATGGTCCTTTTAGAGCAATGAAAACCGAAATGGTGTGAGGATACCAAAGTTGGCCAGCAAATTAAATGATTCTGATAAACACAATCTTAGTTTAAATGCCAAAGCTATAAACACCTTGTATTGTGCCTTAAATAGAGATGAATTCAATAGGGTACAAAGGTGTGATAGTGCATACGAGATATGGAGATTACTTGAGATAACTCATGAAGGAACTAATCAAGTAAAAGAGAGTAAGTTGAGTATGTTAGTACATGAGTATGAACTATTTACCATGGTAAATGATGAAACAATTAGTTCTATATTTACTCGTTTTACTAACATTACTAATGGTTTAAAAATGCTTGGTAGAGTATATCTAAATGAAGAACTTGTCAGGAAAATTCTGAGATGTCTACCTAGGGAACGGCAACCGAAAGTGGTGGCCATCCAAGAAGTAAGAGATCTAAAAGTCCTTTAACTTGAAGAGCTCATTGGCTCTCTCATGACGCATGAAATAACAATCAGAGCCAATAAAAAGAAAGATCTCAAGGACAAGGAGATTTTCAAAAGAAAGGACATTGCACTCAAAGCTTCATCAAGCAAACAAGAAGAACCCGAGGAAGAAGATGATGATGAGGATATAGCTCGCATCACAAGGAGGTTCAGCAAATTCCTCCAACGAAAAAAGATGCATGGGAGGAGGTTCTCAAAGGGACATAAACCTCAAAAGGATAAGGAAATTACTTGCTTTGAATGCGGGAAGCCAGGACATATCAAGGCCGAATGTCCTCAAATCAAGAATGGTCTCAAGCGATTCAAGAAGAGGGCCATGAAAGCTACATGGGATGACAGTGAGAGTGACACTTCTTCCGAAGATGAAGAAGTCGCCAATCTATGCTTCATGACACACGAAGATAAGGTTAGTCATTCCTCTTGTGATAGTGAAAATGATGAGGGTGACTTAATTAATGCTTTCAATGATTTAGTTAAACAATATAGCATGCTTATACCTAAATACAACTATTTAAAAAGGAAAATGCAAATTTGGTTGAAAAGCATGCTAAGGAGTGTAATCTGCACGAAAAGGAGATAAATGATCTTAAGAGTAGAAATGAGAACTTGAATAACATAGTTCTTAAATTTACTAACGGTAGCAAGAACTTAAACATGCTGTTAGGCAGTCAAAGAGTTACATTTGACAAGGCAAGGTTAGGATATGAACAATCTAATAAAAAGAAAGTCTATAAAAATTTCTTTGTTAGATCGTCCACTTGCCTTGCTTGTAATGAGATAGGACATAAATCATATGAACGTCCTTTGAAACTTGGTAAGAAATCAAGTAGTAAATTACAGTGGATTCCTAAAGGAACCAAAGCTAATACTAGGACCCAAAAGATTTGGGTACCTAAGAAGAACACTTGATTTCTATTTTGCAGGTTGATTGCTCTCCCAGGAAGAATCAATGGTACCTCGATAGTGGATGCTCGAGGCATATGACAGGAGACTCAACCAAATTTGCTGTTGTCAACAAGAAGAAAGGAAACGTCACTTTTGGTGGAAACCAAAAGAGTAAGATTGTTGGCATCGGTAACATAGGTAATAGCTCTAACTCTATTATTGAAAATGTGTTGTTAGTAGAAGGGTTAAAGCATAATTTACTAAGTATTAGCCAATTGTGTGACAAAGGATATAAAATAACATTTAAATCAAATGCATGTGTGATCAAAGATGTTTCCAATGGCAAAATTATGTTCAAAGGATATAGAAAAGAGAATGTTTATATTATTGATTTAGATAACTTTGAACATATTGATGAAAAATGTCTTGCTGAGAATTTGTTGGTTGATAGTTAGACTTAACATAGAAGATTAGGTCACGTAGGTATGGACACCTTAGCTAAGATTACTAATGATAATTTAGTTAGAGGGATTCCAAATGTATCATTTGAGAAGGATAAAGTCTGTGAAGCTTGCCAAATGGGCAAGCAAATCAAAAGTTCTTTTGCATCAAAGAATGCAATTTCTACATCCAAGCCTCTTCAACTTCTTCCCATGGACCTCTTCGGTCCTTCAAATATTGCTAGTCTAGGAGGCAAACATTATACCTTTGTCATTGTAGATGATTTCTCTAGATTTACTTGGGTATTCTTTCTAAAGTCAAAGAATGAAACTTTTGACATCTTTTGTAACCTCCCCGACACTATATTTGACCTTTATACTAATCTTAAAATTCACATGAAATTTAAACTTTTATTCTGTTATTTAATCGTGCAAGCATAAGGGGTTCAACCCCAATTAGCAAAAGACTATTCACGTGTGGACAATCTCATATTAAATTAAACCTTGGTGTAACAGTGATAAAATAATAAAACAGAGACTTCGGTCAACATTTATAACAATTCGTCTCGGGTTTCGTCAAAAGAACAGTAAAGGCGACTCTTCCTATCAGGTTTCATTGAAGGAATAGTATTTTCCCTCTCGGGTTTCTTCAATTTAAACAGTAGGGGTTGCTAATTCTCTCTATCGGGTTTGGACGAATGGTACAATGAGGGTCGACGTTATAACAGACATGAATGGATAACAGAAACAGAAGACAGCGTGGACGATGAATTTCTTACAGAAACACTTAATTGAACTTTTTCTTCCCCAGACTTACTTAGACTTTTTGTCCACAGACCACGTGACTTCATTGTCCCCAGTCCACGTGACTTCATTGTCCACGAGCTACATAAACTCATCGTCCACAGACTAACGTCCATAGACTTACTTAAACTTAACGTCCACAGACCACGTGATTTTATTGTCTACAATCCACATGACTTCATTGTCCATGAGCTACATAAACTCATCGTCCAAAGACTAATGTCCATAGACTTACTTAAACTTAAAGTCCACAGACCCCGTGATTTTATCGTCTACAGTCCACGTGAATTCATTGTCTCCAGCTTTGGGCTCGCCCCTAACTTTGGCAATGACTCATCCACGTGCTCTGGACGACGTCCATACTTTGAACGACTACTAAAAACTTATAAAATCCCGACTCTAAACCATGCATTACCCGATCGATCGCCTCTTCCTGGCGATCGATCGGCTAGCTCTCTGGATTTTGTCCAGAGAGCTGCCTTCATATTCTTTCCACTGTACCTACACATCATTCACTTAGAACTTCCAGAAACATTTAAAACATCAATATCAATTGTCATTTCATCAACGTTAGTATTTACACTATCCAGACACCAAGCATCCTAAAATGTGTTTATATGCAATTCATTTCATATCATCACCCATCAGTCCATTTAAATCCATAACCTTCAAAATACATAACCTATGCTCTCACGGGTAGAATTCGCACCGACTGCACAGCGCACTCCCACGGCATTCTTCTTCAATCAACTCGTTCCTCTGGTGGAAGAACCACATTCTCACCTTGCTCAAGATTACCTACACCATAAAAATATTCTATGAGCTAAAAGGCTCAGTAAGCTTCGTAAATGAGACATGCATGCTGTGCTTATGCAATTCATAAAAATCATACTGTTCTTTCGTACATTTATTTCTTTCATATACTTTCATTACATATAGGAGGGGTAGACAACATCTGCCCTACCTGAAGCAGATAACCTTTGTTCCACTTCAAGTAGGGAATGCCAACTTCTAACCCCCGTTGACAACTTTTGCCCCACTTGAAACAAACAACCTTTGTTCTGTCCCAAGCGGGGAATGCCAACCTCGAGTAGACAACCTCTGCCCCACCTGAAGCAGACAACCTTTGTTCCCTTCAAGCGGGGAATGCCAAACTCGAGCCCCCGTTAACAACCTTTGCCCCACTTGAAACAGACAACCTTTGTTCTGTTCCAAGCAGGGAATGTCAACCTTTAGCCGCATAGTACTGTTTACATACATTACTTTAGTTCGTTCTTCCTTACATTAAAACGTATGCATAAATCTTTTTTCCATGCTTTTTCATTTTTAAACATGATGCATGATCGTGAACAGTGCATTAAACATAAAACAATCATAAAGCAGTAGTTTAAACCTAAGAAAACATTTTAGCATAACAGATACCTTAACCTACCCATCTGATCTGCACCTAGACCATAAACTCACCAAATCCTCTATCAATGATAATCTTTATGGTGTAGGCCAATCGGCCAAGCAAGTCACGAATACTTACCTGATGTCCTTAGCAAACCGAGTGTTGTCCGTGTGCTTTTTTTACCTAAGCCAATTCACAACACTTGGCATTAAAACCGAGTTTAATCAATCAAACTCCGAACTAAACAAAACTTCATTAATTCTACTTAACTATTCTCCATAACCATAAATATCTTCATTTCAACTGTATCTACCGTGAACCTAATCTTTTTTAACGCACCCGATCAAACCTCAACCGAACCCTAGCTGTTTAAATCCATGACAACTGGTAACTTACATCCGAAAACTATAGAACCTTATCTAGGATTGTGTTTTTGGGAAGAACACGCGAAGGGTCGACGGAGCTTGGAGGAGGAATGGGCGTCGGCTTTAGGCACTTGACGACTGGGAGCCAAAATTGCCAGAGAGCTCGGGAGGATGGTTTCGAAGATGGAAGTCGTTAAGTGTTGAAGAGAGAGAGTGATTTTAGGTTTTTAATAGAATTTAACCGATCTAATGACAGTTTTGCCCCTTAGTAAATTTTCTATTAATCTTCCTCTGATTTCGTTAATTGATCCACCGATCCGTTTCTCCAAATTTTCTTATCTCACCAATAATTCTGATTTATTTCTAGGGTTTTAATAAAACTTTCTGTTCGTAAAACAGACTTAATTTACTATTATTACAAAAAAAACGTATTTATATTACTAAGATCCAAAACTCGTAAAGCTGGGTGTTACATTCCATCCACCTTAATTAAAATTTTGTCCTCAAAATTTAACTTAACTTATAACTTCAATTCTTAAACGCCTTATTTCTTATCATATGATTATTCTGCACTTTAGAGCCCTCTGCACAGTTCAAGTTCTTGTTTAAAACTTCGATCTTCACTATTCTTGGGATCCATCTCTATGGTTCTAGCCCAAAACTCTTTAAATCTCCATGTTGTACAATCTTAGCCTCCTAACTACATTCACTACTCTCACATATTTTGGTCCACTTAATCATCCGTAATTAATTATTCAAGCTCATCAACTCGACTAAAACTTATCTCCTATACTCAATTCTCAAAAATAACTTCAAGATTTTCCTAAGTCAATGTTTCCTTACAGCCATCCTTTTAGATCACATCTTTACTTCACAAATTATATTGGCGAAATATCTCAAGACCTCAATGAGTCCAACAGAGAGCTAAAGTCTCTACTATCTTAAGATCTTGGTTCCCTTGCTGACAGGGCCCTCCGACACCACATTTCATCCAAAACTATATTAATTGGCTCTCTTGCTCTACTCTTAATTAAAATTCTTACACTCCTATCTTTTTAATCTAATTAATTTCCTTTACTTATCCTTGAGCCCACCTATCACTAAGTTCTTAAGTGAAAACCACTCCTCGTACCCTTCACCAAATAATCTAAATCGCATGCTCCGAATTTTGTTTTCATCTAAATGCTTCCAACTTCTACCATTCATTTTACCTTCTTATTCCTAAGCCTACTTTGATCTATCGCACAATTACTATAACACTTACTCTATACCACATCTCTATTCTAAAGTTATTAATTACAATAATTATTGAGGTAAAACTATACCTAGAACAAATGAAAGTTGGGCAGTTTCCTCGTTCTCGATCAGGGTAAATACCCTCGGGGTAACCATCTCCAAATCTCTGCTTGTTCTCGGGCAATTCCTGGCATAGTGGCCACTTCCTCCACATCGATAGCACTTATCCGTACCAAATTTACAATCGCCAAAATGTTCTCTCAGGCACTTAGGACACAAAGGCTTTTGAGTAGCTTCCTGGACTTGCTTTCCTTTCCACTGGTCACCCTTTCCATCATAGGGCCTTTTCACTCTACGTTGTTGTCCTCTTAGTTGCCAACCTTGGTTCTGAAGTCGAGGCTGGATCTCCTGAAAGAAACCTCTAGTTGGCTCCTTCGGTTTGACATAAGTCTGCTTGGCAGCCTCAATCTCCAGAGCTCTTGCCACAATCTCTGTATAGGGCACATTCCGCACCCCTGATATGATGACATTTTTTCGGATCTCTTGACTTAGACCTTGCATAAACTGACGCACCTTGTCCTCATTAACACTGACCTGGCGTGGTGCGAACTGGGATAGAGCCTCAAACTTTCTAACGTACTTGGATACTGAGCCAGCCTATCGCAGTTGCATGAACTCTATCATTTTGGCCTCTCGTACTATATGGTTAAAGTATTTGTCATAAAATATGGCTTTAAACCGCTCCCAAGAAATTACCGTCACATCGGTTGTTGCTTTGATGGAGTCCCACCAAAACCGAGCATCTAACGCTAAATGGAAGGTGACGTATACGACTTTATCTTCGTTCTCTACCCCTGCATACCCTAACATGTCCTCCATAGTTCGGATCCACTCCTCAGCTAAAGTGGGGTCCGTAGACTGTCCATTAAATACGGGACGTTGTAGCATTTGGAACCTCTCCATACCCTGATGGTTTGGAACGACCACCTCTCGAGCCCTGTGATCCTCACGATTTACTAGTCTCTCTATTTGCTAGGCTTGTCTGTCCATATGCTGAGTTTGACGGTCCAGCAAATCTGTTAGCCTATCCAGGGCTTCATCCCTGGCGTCTCTACCTCTGACCATTGTATGATTCCTATAAAGGTTAAAACAATAATCCTAAGAAACAAAATCCAGGACATAAAAAAAAACGTACTTACAATTGAAGAAGCATGTCCGTGTAGTGGCTTGCGCAGTCAGGCAGTCTACAGAATCAGTTTTAAAAACCAGGGAGCTCTGATACCATAACTGTAACATCCCCGACACTATATTTGACCTTTATACTAATCTTAAAATTCACATGAAATTTAAACTTTTATTCTGTAATTTAATCGTGCATGCATAAGGGGGTTCAACCCCAATCAGCAGAAGACTATTCACGTGTGGACAATCTCATATTAAATTAAACCTTGGTGTAACAGTGATAAAATAATAAAACAGAAACTTCGGTCAACGTCTATAACAATTCGTCTCGGGTTTCGTCAAAGGAACAGTAAATGCGACTCTTCCTATCGGGTTTCATTGAAGGAATAGTATTTTTCCTCTCGGGTTTCTTCAATTTAAACAGTAGGGGTAGCTGATTCTCTCTATCGGGTTTGGACGAATGGTACAATGGGGGTCGACGTTGTAACAGACAGGAATGGATAACAGAAACAGAAGACAGCGTGGACGACGGAGACAGAAGACAGTGTAGTTTGGACATGGATGATGACTTTCTTACAGAAACACTTAATTGAACTTTTTCGTCCCATGACTTACTTACACTTTTCGTCCACAGACCACGTGACTTCATCGTCCCCAGTCCACGTGACTTCATTGTCCACGGGCTACATAAACTCATCGTCCACAGACTAACGTCCATAGACTTACTTAAACTTAACGTCCACAGACCACGTGATTTTATCGTCCACAGTCCACGTGACTTCATTGTCCACGGGCTAACATAAACTCATCTTCCACGAACTAACGTCCATAGACTTACTTAAACTTAACGTCCATAGACCATGTAATTTTATCGTCCACAGTCCACGTGACTTCATTGTCTCCAGCTTTGGACTCACCCCTAACTTTGGACGATGACTCATCCACGTGCTCTGGACGACATCCATACTTTGGACGACTACTAAAAACTTATAAAATCCCGACCCTAAACCATGCATTACCCTATTGATCGCCCCTTCTTGGCGATCAATCGGATAGCTCTCTGGATTTTGTCCAGAGAGCTGCCTTCATATTCTTTCCCCTGTACCTACACATCATTCACTCAGAACTTCCAGAAACATTTAAAACATCAATATCAATTGTCATTTCATCAACGTTAGTATTTACACTATCCAGACACCAAGCATCCTAAAATGGGTTTCTATGCAATTCATTTCATATCATCACCCATCAGCCCATTTAAACTTATAACCCTCAAAATATATAACCTATGCTCCCACGGGTCAAATTCGCACCGACTGCACAGCGCACTTCCACGGCATTCTTCTTCAATCAGTTCATTCATCGGGTGGAAGAACCACATTCTCACCTTGCTCAAGATTACCTACACCATAAAAACATTCTATGAGCTAAAAGGCTCAGTAAGCTTCGTAAATGAAACATGCATGCTGTGCTTATGCAATTCATAAAAATCATACTGTTCTTTCGTACATTTATTTCTTTGATATACTTTCATTACATATAGGAGGGGTAGACAACATCTACCTCACCTGAAGCAGACAACCTTTGTTCCACTTCAAGCAGGGAATGCCAACTTCTAACCCCCGTTGACAACCTTTGCCCCACTTGAAACAAACAACTTTTGTTCTGTCCCAAGCGGGGAATGCCAACCTCGAGTAGACAACCTCTGCCCCACCTGAAGCAGACAACCTTTGTTCCCTTCAAGCGGGGAATGCCAAACTCGAGCCCCCATTGACAACCTTTGCCCCACTTGAAACAGACAACCTTTGTTCTGTTCCAAGCAAGGAATGTCAAGCTCTAGCCCCATAGTACCGTTTACATACATTACTTTAGTTCGTTCTTCCTTACATGAAAACGTATGCATAATCCCTTTTTCCATGCTTTTTCATTTTCAAACATGATGCATGATCGTGAACAGTGCATTAAACATAAAACAATCATAAAGCAGTAGTTTAAACCTAAGAAAACATTTTAACATAACAGATACCTTAACCTACCCATACGATCTACACCTAGACCATAAACTCACCAAATCCTCTATCAATGACAATCTTTATGATGTAGGCCAATCGGCCAAGCATGTAGCGACCCTAACACTGTACCCTTATTTTTTCGTATTATTTTTTTTATCCTTATAAACTTTGTAACAATTAAGCGGAATTTAATTCGTGGACTAAATTGTTAAATTCATTCAAAAACTATTTTGAAAACCACCTAAACAAATCTTAAAACCAATTAAATAAACAGTTAAACATATAAAACAAACCACTAGCGAAACAGACAAAAACAGGGGCAGAAGGGACATTTGTCCCAAAATCTATAGGGTCGATCGATCGCCCAAAACAGGCAATCGATCGCCAACATACAAAATTGGGGGGGGGGGGGGGGGGCGATCGATCGCCCCCTTTGGGCGATCGATCGCCAGGCTCTTTGGAAAAATTCCAGAGAGCGACGATCACCCTGCCGATCGATCGCCATCGATCAACAGGTCCTTTGCCTCTTCTTCTTTTTCTTTTCTTCTATTTCTTTCTCTCTTTTCCCTGCATACCTATACACCCAACACACACTTCACAATTTCATCAACACAATTCCACCTACAACACAACTATACATTTCCACATAAACTCACCCGTAATCTCATCCATTTCTCACTTCATCAATCACCCAAAATAACGACTCACAACGTATCTTAAAACCCAATTAACTCAAGATAAACTCAACGAAATCCAACTGCGTGGATCCGTTTAAAAACTAAACAAATCGCCCTGTTTTAAATCACCAACAGTTTCCAAAACATTTTCAATAAAAAGCTTTCCGAAAGAAGTTTATAAAATAGGTTTCCAAAACATAAAACATAAACCTATCAACTAACCAGATTCCAAGCATCCTAATATGTTCAATCTATACAATTTCTCCTACATTCCAACTATCGTATCCCCAAAATACTTACATTTTACTTCCCACGAGTCAAAAGGTGTCTCGACTGCCCAACACACTCCCATGAGCCATCCTCCATTAACCGCATCATTCATCAGGTGGAGGGATCTCGTCCTCACCTCGTTCAATGTCACCTACACCATAAAAACACCTATGAGATAAAAATCTCAGTAAATTATACGTAAATGCCTATGCATGATCATGTATGCTCAATGCTATGAAAACTGTCCATGTCATTTCATATATCAGTACGTGTCAGTCTATGGTTATCAAAAACGCTCGACAGATAGATAAGGCACGTCAAGCGGTTAGAAAGCCCACACCATCTGAAGGGAGGAAAACCCGCTCACCACGGAATGCCAGGTCTGAATCTCATCCCCGATAACCCCATGTCATGTGTTGTTTACTATGATACTTTACTTGCCATTTCATGCATGCAATTCTTTCTCTTTGAAATCCATGCGTAAATTCGTTTTTCATGACGTTTAGAAAACCATGATGCGTGAACAATTTAATATTTACAATATAACATATATAACGTGAATACCATCAAACGCTACCAATACCATCAAAACATAACAATACTTAACCTATAAAAACAACCAAACTTAAACTACCTAACCAAAACAATTAAACAAACCAAGAACCAACAATCTTCAACACAATTTCTGACATATGGTGTAGGCCAATCGGCCAGAGTAAGTCACGAGAACTTACCTCGCATCCGTTGTACTCTAGCTCCGTCCACGAGCGTTGTTCACCTAAGGCAATTTCACAATAATCGTCGTTAAAGCACGTTCAAAACTTTAAGCGTCAAAACTAACGAACTCTTAGCTAAAGAATTTCTTAAAACTCTAAAACACTTTATTGAGGCATTTCGCCAAGCATTTCACGTTCAATTTACCAAAACCTCCCTTAACGGAGTTTCCTAAAACCTCGAAAATCCATAAAACTCGAACATTTCTCAACGAATCGTTTAACTTCGTCCAATAATGCTCAACACGTCCATTATATTCACACATACGGTATATCTATCGATTTCAAACACTAAATCACATTTTTTACAAAACCCTAAACGAAACCCTAACGTTAAACAACCCAAAAAACTACGAATAAACTTTCGAAAACCATAGAACCTTACCTATAATCGAGTTTGGGGAAGAAAACGTGAAGAACGGAGGTCAACCGGAGGAAGAACGGACGTCGGAATGGGAGTCGCCGTGAGAGGAGATCGCCTGGAAGAAAAATCGCAGAGGAGGGAAATCGTGAATGAGGGAGAAGAGAAGAAGAGTTATGGTTTTTATAAAATTTTTACTTGGCAATTTACCATTTTGCCCTTCCTTTGATTTTCTATTTGTTTCGTTCTTTGTTTCGTTAATTAGCTGACGATTCGGTTTCTCCAAATTTCTTTATTTCGCCAATAACTCTAAATTATTACTAGGGTTCTATTAAAACTGTCTGTTCGCAAATCGGACCTCATTTACTATTTTTACCATAACGTCCATTAAATTATGAGAAATGTAATTTCCATAAAATTAGCGTTACAACTCCTAAAATTCCCAAAATTTTCTTAAAATCCATATTAATTATTAGGATCGTAATAACGCTTTCTTTTCACGAAACCGACTCATATTGATATATTTACAAAAATGCTATTTTTCAAATTTATTACAAAAATCTCGTAAATCCGGGCGTTACAAAGTAAGTCACGAATACTTACCTGATGTCCTTAGCAAACCTAGTGCTATCCATGTGCTTTGTTTACCTAAGCCAATTCACAACACTTGGCATTAAAACCGAGTTTAATCAATCAAACTCTGAACTAAACAAAACCTCATTAATTCCACCAGTGTTCCCCCTTCCTCTCCTGTTGAGGAAATTAATCCTCAGGTGGAATCCCCTCCCTCTCCAACTCAGATCCCCTCATTACCTGCTCCTGTTCCTCCTCCTAGAACTAAAGGTCCTCCCACTTCTCCTGTAATAAATTCTATCTCTGAGGAACAATTTCATGAGCTTCAGGCAAGTATTGCAAGTATTGACACTGGTCAGAAATCCTTTCAGTCCCTGTATCTCTCTCGCTAAGATCAGTTTGAAGCTTATGTCCTATCACAACTAGAACATCTTGGCGCTGTCATTCAAGGACTGCACAAACGAATTGATCTAATGGAATCAAATCAAAGTGCAGCTATTGATGATATCAACAAACGCATTGATCTATTGGAATCCAATCAAAGTAAAGTAATTGATGATGTCATCTCCTCTGTTAGATTCTATTCCAGTCATATAACAGCGCAAGTGCAGCGAGATAGTGACAGGGTTATCACTCATGTTGGTGACTTTGGCACCCTTTTGACAAGAAATGCTGGTGAGCCCTCTAATGTGGATGAGATTTTGGATGAAAATGTCGTGAACGTTGAGGCATGATATCCAATTATAGCAAGAACATATAAGAAGTTGATCTCAAATATATAATTCATCCAATTAATCTACTATTCAACTAATTTCAAAAGAAATTCAAGTAAGGTTTCATTGGTACATACCTTGTTGCCGAAAATTCATCCAACTCATCGACTTATCCATTGCCAATGCTCGTTAAGGAGTAGAAAAATTTAAACAATTCTCAAGAGATAAAAACAATATGCATATATTTTGATTTTATCTTTACATTGGCCAACAACAATTAGACTAATTGACCAAGCATTAGATTCTACGGTTAGACTCTAAATTTAAGTCCTAAACAAAGACAAACAAACAAACAACACAAACAAAGTGGTTTGGTTGGCTACCTATCACTAATTAGATCAAAGACTAGTCATGCATGTAGGGCCGTGATTGTTTAAGAGGGGGGTGAATTAGAAAATCCTCGCCTAATTGTATATTTAAATCTTGATTATCTCTATCAGGTTAATCACTTAACTTTATTAATTTATTTATTTATAATGATAATAAGCACAGATAAATAAAAATAAAGAGTAAAGATAGAGAAAATAACACCGAGAGTTTTTACCTGATTCGGTCAATCTTGCCTACGTCCACGCTTCAAGGTTTTCCCCCTTGAAGATCCTTAACTTCTCATCAACGAGATTTCTTAATCGAACTTCACAGGTGTCGATCTACAGCCTTACAATTCTGGATTGAACTTCACGGGCGTCAATCCACTGCCTAACAGTATAGCACAGAACTACATTCTCTGAAAAGCTAAATCACAAGTTTAAGAGTAAAGAGGTGTAGAGTATAGAAGAGTATTACAGGCGAATGAGCTCTCGAGAGTTGTGATCCGCGTCTCGAGCTACTGTTCTTCTTTTTATGCTTGCATCTGTAATCCGCGTCTCATTCAAAAATATGATCGTTGGAGATGAGACTGTACGTAGAAAACTAGCCATTGAGTTCTGGAGTCGCTATCGCTAGCGGTCTTTAATTCGGCGTTGTTAAGACTTTGGACGTTCGAGTTTGGACGAATTCGTTTAGTTTGATGTTGGACAAATGCTCTTCGGACTAATGCTTCGCATGAATTTGTTGTTCTGTCTTGGAAAACTTCGATCGAATATTTTGGACACTTGCTCGTTGGACGAGTACATTGGACGATTGCGTTGTGGATGAGTACTTCAAACAACTGCGTCTATCATAACTTTGGACGACTGCGTCTGGCATAACTTTGGACAACTATGTCAGTTTTAACTTTGGACGACTGCATCTGTCTTAACTCTGGACGACTGCATCTGTCTTTCACGAAGTACTTTGGACGATTGACTTTGGACTAATATCACTTAACCAAAAACCGTCAGAAACGTAATACCCTTTTCAAAGGGCATTTCCAGATAAATGCAATAAACACAATAATCCAATCATTCAGTTCATATATTTCATATTAATCATACTCATCAGTTCATATATTTCTTATTAGTCATAATCATCAAAAACATATTTAAACTTAAACACTATTTAAGTCAACAATCTTCCCCTTTTTTATGATGACAAATATATTTCTTTTTGATGATCTGTTTCAACATACTAATACATACTCCCCCATACTCTATGCAGTATTCCTTATCAATAAGTCATATGTATAAATTCAATAATTTCTTATCCTTCTCCCCCTTTGACATTATCAAAAATAATCATGTATAGGAGAAAAGACATTCAGCACAGGTATGTATTTATTTTATCTATTTTATCTATCTAATGGACTTGTGGAATTTGTAGGTAAATGGTTTCGCAAGGCTTGAAAAGAAATCAATGAAGAAGGAATTTGTTTTCCTTTATTTCAAATTATGTAACCGGGCCTTGTATTTAATTTGTATATTTTAGGAAACTTTAGTTTTGTTTAAAACTCGTTAATTGGCAAACACTTTAGCCTTTTAGAATGTATGTTTGTAATAGTCTTTAAAAGGGATGCTGAATCAAGGTGAACCAAAGGCTGAACCAAGGCCAAAAGGATGCTGAACCGGCCGAACCAAGAAGAACCAAGGCTGAACCGGTTGAACCAAGGAGAATAAAGGGTTGAACCAGACTGAACCAAGTGAATCAAAGCTGAACCAAAGTGCAAGAGGAGTGAACCGACCTGGAGTGCATTCACCAGCAGACCGAACCGCCAAGAAGCTCCAACAACTATTTTTCTAGCCGTTGCCCGACGATTCTGCTGAAGCAATTTCTCCTCTCTTCTCTTCTGATTCTCCCTCTATATTTAATTCCTCTTCCACCCTTGTAAACGTTTAGCCAATCAGTTGAATATTTGGAAATTGTAGAAAAATTCTTCTTCTTGTTTGGAGCATTCTCCGCGAGCGACAAAAAAAGTTTTCTCTCGATGCTTCATCGGCACGTAGCGCCTGGATGAAGCCACCCGATTGCATCCCGAGCTTGTGGCTGCTATGGGGCGTTCTTGGTCCTTCTCTTCCTCTTTCAAGCAATGGAAGCAAGGAAGAAATAGGCGAACGCCATTGTTCCCTCCGCCGAGAACTCCTTCGCTGGCAACGAAGGATTTCCGTCATCCAAAACGCCGAGTCATTTCTGGGTCAGCTTCGGGCCTTCATTTCCCTCCTCCATCATTTCCGCGCCATTATGAGCAATACCCACCTCCTCAAGTGCTCGGTAACACTCTCTTTCCTCCTCGCCATTTTCGCTGTTTTCCTCTGTTTTTTGTCTGTTTTTGGCGTCTGTTTTGGGTGTTCATTGAGCACCATTGTTCTGCTCTTCTTTCGTATTCCGCATGCGTGTCTTCGTGCCCTGGATCCCATCACACAATTTCTCAAACCTAGTCTAGAAAAATTTCAAACTCTAAACAAAAATTCACCTCGGGCAATTTGATGTACTTAACTGAATTCATGGGACTCAATCACACATAAAATTTTTAAAATTCACTGAAAGCCCAAACGCTTAAGGAATTTTCTTCTAACAAACTCTAATAACAAAACACAAATTTACCTAACGCGAAACATCGGAATCTCACCATGCAAGACATGAAAATTGGCTGTTGGACTGATTTGTTCAAAAATTTACACATGACCAAAGACTAACGAAGCAGGACAATTCGAGTCAACACGAAACAAGTTGACCTCGAATAACACAAAAAATTTCCTTGAAAAAAATAGGGAATATGAAAATGGCAGATATTAGTATATTATAGAGGAGTAGTGTTTAGTATATCCTACTAGATAAATTTAATTCATTCTAGACTTCTCTAGTTTATAATTAGTATATTATTTGTTTTATATTTGCTATGGTTGAAAAGGTAATGTGATGAATATATTGTTATAATTGTTTACAATTTTTTCAATTATTTTTCATTTTTGTTGAGTTTTTAAAATTTATTTATTTATTTTAAAATTTATTAATTTATTTGTTTTATATTGTTATGGTTGAAAAGGTAATGTGATGAATATATATTGTTATAATTGTTTACAATTTTTTCAATCATTTTTCATTTTTTTCAATTTTATTGTTTTTTTTAAATTTATTTATTTATTTTAAAATTAAAAAATTATTGTAAATTTATTTGAACCAAACCAGAACCGAACTGTATTTTACATTTCGGTTCGAGAATCGGTTTCGGTTCACAACCTCACAGTTCGGGGTACTCATAGTTCTGACTTCTTCCGTTTCCTGTTCCCACCCTTACTATCCCATCCCACTTCCAAATATTCCTTACCTACTCTCTCTCGTCAATGAATCAAATCTAATAAGCAAGCTATCCAATTTTCAAACTTAGGGGTTTTTAAATTTTTTATTATTACAGTAATATAAACCAAATTCAAGCATACACATCTAGACAGTCTGACTTACCAACCAAATCACACACTATAAGATTCAAATGTTCAAACTCAGAAAAATAAATAAATATGAAACTGGAACGGATATTCCAATGCAATGTTCATCGTCGCGACCACGATATCTTCTTCCCATGCATGGTTTTTGCTACAAAACCCAAAAAAAGTAAAACACTTGAATTTGAGCTCAAACTCAAACATGGCGGTGTGCTGGTGCACAACCTTTCACACCCCACCTCTTACGTTGTTCCCTCAGAAAAACCTTCTTGGTATTCTAAATCAACGCACGACGACTATCTGATCCTTTGATAAAACAATGAAAAGTCAACTTTTTTATTACTGCTAATCTCGTACACAGCTTTTTGATTTGAAAATGGTGTTTGGTTTTTTTTTTTCTGTTGATGTTTAGAACCTTTGAGATACAGAGACGTGGCGGCGTTTAAGGTGGGGAGAGACGATGGAGACGAGCCCTCCAAGTGGCGGCCTCATCTTCGACCTGTAAATCATTTCGTCGTACGGTCTTCGGTAGAATTTCAAAAACGGCGAAAATGCATCCCTACACTTTTCCGTTCTGCTGCTGTGTTCCTCCCTCCTGAAGAACACCGCCGGTGACTGGAGGAACGACGGCCGTGGGGTCCTCGGTTGGGCGGTCGACCTCTCGGGCAACGGAGTCGACGGGTAAAAGCTTTTCCTCAAATTTCCACCGTTGATGCTCCCATGTGGAACTCGAGAAACAGGTGATGCGAAGGAGAAAGACCGGGCGTTGAGCGGAGAGACGAGTGCGGGACCCAGTAAAAAAGGACTGGTGGGGCCTACTTTGAAGGCCGACGTGTCGGTTAAGCTCAGGTACCAAGGCTTGAGAGAGTCAAAGTGGTGTGAGACGGTGAAAGCGAAGCGAGACGAGGCGGAAGACCCGATCTTGGCTGTTGAATTTGGATCAAATCGGAGAGAGGAGGCGCGTGGGTAGGGTGAGAAATCGTTGAATTCTAAGGATTCTTCAAAATTTAGGGAAGATACTACCGTCGTCGCGGTCGATAGCTCAACGAACGGCCGGACACCCTGTAAACAAGAGAAACCCAGAAATGGTAGAAGATGAGAGATTGATTTAGAGTAACTTTCTGAATGAATTTACCTACCTTCCATAGATAGGAAAAGAGAGATGGTGGATCAATGACGAAGCACTTGAAAAGCTGGCCTGGATAATACTCCGCCATAATCTTCAGCGTCGCCACCAACAAGTTCACAAACGCCGACGCCGATCTGAAAAAGCCTGCAAATTGAAGAATTTTAAATTCTTAGATTAACCAATTCTAGGAGAGACAAAGCAAGCTTCAATTCCCGACATAACCCTCCTGCAGCCACTGACTGTTCGACGACGGCGACGTCTCAAGCCCACTCCGGACAGTTCCTGCTTCCTTCTTTTTCATTTATTACACTCTTCTTCTCTTACATTTTACCTTTTCCGGGAAAAGCTAAAAACACATAAGTTTGTTAAGGAAGAATGGTCTGTCTGAACGCTTACTTGCATCGAAAAGGATTACTAATTGCTCCCCGTTTTTCGGCATTGTTCCAATGGCTACTTCCAGCGTAAAAACCAGCAGCCGAGTGAAGCTAAAAAAAATTATCAACCATAAATTTTAATAACACAACACTTTAACTACTTATTGTGTAAATCCTGATTTACTTACTTTTTGGGGGAATGGAACTTCTGATAATCCTGCTTGATTCGGAAAACCTGCAGGACGTAGGGTGTAGCAGACTTTTCTCAGTAACCAAACATTATTATTGTACCATGAAAAATGTAAGAATAGAATTTGAATTACAAGGATAGGTCTGGATTCTTCATCTTGACCAGCAACGTAAGCCACGCCTTCCGCGAGCTCGACCGAGAACTCGTCTGCTATCAACTGATCTGGGATTCAAAACAACAAAAGGAGAAAAAGGAACCATTTCAGTTTTTCCTTTTTTTGAAATTTATTGATGGAGGGAACTGACTTTAATCATTACCAGACGAAATAACTTTTAACGCTTAATTCAAAACGGTAAAAAAAAATGTAAGATTCTTCGGCTTGCAAAAAAAAAAAGAGAGTAAGCAATAAAACGCATAAAAACCAGTGTTTGCAGAAAACACAGAGGCACCATTAACAGCGAGGAGAAGAAGAAGAAGAGAGATGGTACCGATTCCGATGCTCTCTCTCCAAGATATACAAGCCCTTAAACATTTCGCCGCCTTCTTCACATTATTCCCTTTCCACTTCAGAAACCTCTTTACACAGCCAATACTACAGAACTTCTCCTGCAAAAAAAACAACACAAAATAATCAGATAAAAACCCAGAAAAACATAACAAATTTCTTACACTAATGAGATAAACCCCACCTGTTTTATTGTTAGTGGAGCATGTTTTCTGAGAATCTGTAGAACAGCTTCGACTCTGGCACTGCCCTCCTGCTCTTTCATCTTGCCCACCTTAAAACTTTCCGACAGCAAACGACGTAGATATCAGAAAAAGAAAAAAAACGCTAGCTCCCCAAGCCGCAGCCTCTGAGAACGTAGACCAAATTTCTGCTTCACGCAACCATTGGAACCAGCACGTAACAGCGAGAATTGGGGAGAGAGACTGTGAGGGAGAGCCGTTGTTTGAAGAATAAGAAGCTAAGAAGCTTTATTTATAGCAATATTTGAAAAAATAAAAATTATAATATTTGCAACTAATTACACTTATATTTTAAATTTAATATAATTAATAATCAAAGTACAAACATTTGACGAAGTGGGGAAGGAGATCGTTGTCTTAATTAGTAGTTTCCCTTTTTGCCTTCAGTCTTGTTATTTCAACATGTAAAACAATAATTAATCTAATAAATTATATATAATTAATTTATTATAAAATAATAATACGTATATTTTTTTTAAAATAATTACTGAGGTGTTAAATAATAATTAGTACAATTAATATAATAAATTATAAATAATAAATATATTATATTAATTGTACAAATAATTTTTATACACGAATATTTTAAAAAGTTATAATAAAAGTACAAATATATTATTATTTTTTATTTTATTAATTACATCAATAATAATTGATAGATGGGGCTATTTTACCATAATCTATTTACACAAGAATACCCTGGCGTGACTGCCTAAGCCTATTTGCAGGCAGGAGGAAGAGGAAAGGGCGAGATCATTGATGGGAAAGTGGTAGTGGGTGGGGTTGACAAAAGGCTGCAGTGGCATCTGTTGTAATTATTGGTAATTTCACTAGTTGGAAGATAGATAAGTATAATTTTATTATCCAATGACACTCCACCACGTTAATGGATCTGGCGAGAATGCTGACGCAGTGTTTTAAGGTGGCACAATCTAATTTGCAGGGATACAGAACATTCCTGCTCTGTGCTGCACTGTAACGTGTTCCCTCCCCCCACGGGAAAAAGACGTTGCATCTCAAATAAATTTACAAAAAAAGATTGCTCAAGAGTCTTAGCCTTAATCTATTTTTTAATGACATTAAGATAGATTATTTATTTTTGAATAAATTGCAATTTGTACTCTCACATTTAAGATTATTTACATATTAAACCTTAAACTATTAGCTATCAACAATTTGAAATTTTTCGTTAATTTATCTGTAAAATTCAACACATGTATCTCAAGTTTTTTCATCTTTCAACAAAGTTTGAAATCATCAAAGATAAAATAGATAGAGTTCAAAATCGAATTAGAAATTAATTTAAAATACGTGATTAGGTGAAAAAAAAGTGGTAAACATGTGTTGCATTTAACAACTAAATTGATGATAAAATTCAAATTGCTAATAGCCGAAAAATAGAAGTTCAATTTGTGTAAACAATTAGTTTTAATGACCCTTAATGCTAGGGTCTAAATTGTATACTAGTCTTTATTTTTATTAGTTATTTTTGTTGGGCTGAAGTTAGGGCAAAATTGATCTAGTTATGAGCATAGTTGAAGTAGCTTGTTTGGCAATTATAAGTTATACTATATACTAAAACAAAAAAAAAAAAAGAAAAAAAAAAGAAATTAATAAAATTGTATAGTGATTAGAAATATGTAAAAGTGATATTAAGTGGGTTGAGTTAATAGTAGAAAAATCCATAACAAAAATTAATCAAGTGTGATACGACGCAGTTTTGCAGTTGTGCTGGCATTAGGGATTAGATTCTGTTGTTTAGTATGGGCAATTATTAGAGAGCAAGGCAGTTCATATTTATAATCTTGATTAGGAAGGTAAGTTGAGATTTCAAAATTTGAAAACATCCTCCTCCTCCTCATCCTATCTGTGCTGTAAAAGTCCTACCAATGATCGTTTACTTGGGTGGTTCTATCATTTCTTCATACCAAACCCCACAAATTATTCCTCTCTCTCTCACACAAACCGCTTAGAATAGATATGCAAATGACTTAAATCTGGAGATTAAATACCGAATGAGCTTCTCTCTCTCTCTCTCTCTCTCTCTCTCTCTCTCTCTCTCTCTCTCTCTCTCTCTCTCTCTCTCTCTCTCTCTCTCTCTCTCTCTCTCTCTCTCTCTCTCTCTCTCTCTCTCTCTCTCTCTCTCTCTCTCTCTCTCTCTCTCTCTCTCTCTCTCTCTCTCTCTCTCTCTCTCTCTCTCTCTCTCTCTCTCTCTCTCTCTCTCTCTCTCTCTCTCTCTCTCTCTCTCTCTCTCTCTCTCTCTCTCTCTCTCTCTCTCTCTCTCTCTCTCTCTCTCTCTCTCTCTCTCTCTCTCTCTCTCTCTCTCTCTCTCTCTCTCTCTCTCTCTCTCTCTCTCTCTCTCTCTCTCTCTCTCTCTCTCTCTCTCTCTCTCTCTCTCTCTCTCTCTCTCTCTCTCTCTCTCTCTCTCTCTCTCTCTCTCTCTCTCTCTCTCTCTCTCTCTCTCTCTCTCTCTCTCTCTCTCTCTCTCTCTCTCTCTCTCTCTCTCTCTCTCTCTCTCTCTCTCTCTCTCTCTCTCTCTCTCTCTCTCTCTCTCTCTCTCTCTCTCTCTCTCTCTCTCTCTCTCTCTCTCTCTCTCTCTCTCTCTCTCTCTCTCTCTCTCTCTCTCTCTCTCTCTCTCTCTCTCTCTCTCTCTCTCTCTCTCTCTCTCTCTCTCTCTCTCTCTCTCTCTCTCTCTCTCTCTCTCTCTCTCTCTCTCTCTCTCTCTCTCTCTCTCTCTCTCTCTCTCTCTCTCTCTCTCTCTCTCTCTCTCTCTCTCTCTCTCTCTCTCTCTCTCTCTCTCTCTCTCTCTCTCTCTCTCTCTCTCTCTCTCTCTCTCTCTCTCTCTCTCTCTCTCTCTCTCTCTCTCTCTCTCTCTCTCTCTCTCTCTCTCTCTCTCTCTCTCTCTCTCTCTCTCTCTCTCTCTCTCTCTCTCTCTCTCTCTCTCTCTCTCTCCCTTCAAACAAAACAGGCTTAGAAGATGAGATGACAAAATGACTTAAATCTGGAGAGTGTAATACAGAATGAAGCTACTACGCTTGGCAATTCAAAAATAATAGATGCTTTCTTGTAATATTATCATATTTATATTAAAAATAAAACAAAATTGATAGTTGGGCAACTGAGTTGACCACAGGACAGATCATAATCTCAGGTGGGGCCCACGTTTGGGCCAGAATCTCGGTCCCACCTTCCTCCTAATCATCATAATATAAAACTAATATTCACTTTTCTTCCCTTTTTTTGTTTTCTTTATAAAACCAATGATGGAATATGCGTAGGTTTTCAAACTTGATAGTTTTAACTAATTAAATTGACTTCCATTTAAGTGTGTTTTGTCACACGTTATTCTGACTCTATCAAAGAAATGTCTACAAAATACTAGGAAAAACTAATCAAAAATTTCGTAACCAAATTTTGACTAGGATTAGGATGATGTTAACGTTACTTACCATTACAACAAAGTCGATATAATTATTCTATTCTATTTTACACTAATTATGAAAATTAAAGAGGGAAAGGCTATTAGAACTAGGGTTTTATAAATTAATAATATTATGTTTATTCTTTTATTATATTCTCTTAAAATACTAGCTGGTGTAAATTTATAATTTATTACATTAATTACACAGATAATAATTTGACGTGTTAACGAATATTTTAAGATGGTAAAATAATAAAATAAATATATCATTATTCTTTATCGACAAATAACCATCAATGACAACAAAAGAGCTAAGTAAGGACAATATACAATATTCCTACTGTTTGCCATATGTATAGAAGGAAAACCTACGTAGAATAAGATCATTACTCATCTTTTTCCAAGTACTTTAAGGTACTTAATCAACTAAAGAGCTTACACTCATACCTAAACTGGACTCTCGAGTAGGTCATCCTCCGGCTCCCACTAATCATAATCTTTTTTCCTTCTTTCTCTATCAATCTCCAGATCTAATCATTGATCATAGAACAAATGGTACGTATTAAATCAACGGTTGATTTGATTTAAATTATTAAATTTAAAACTAGTAGTCTCAACTTAAATAACAATTAGGGGATCAACTTCCTGGGCCATGAGAATTGGGCCAGAAAAGATAATCATGGTCCATAGCAGAGGTCCATATATGTATATATGCACATATATTTTAGTGTGTATCAAGACTATCCTCGAGCTTATTATTATGCTTGAAATTACTCTCGTGGGAAAAGAGCATGAGAGGTTTTCTAAAAAAAAAAAATGGATATTTTTGGAAAATAAAAGTTATTTCAGTAGTGGAAGTAGAGTGAGATTCCAGAGACTTTTAATCAAGCTAGACAGAGAGAGAGACTTCTAAGGCAACCCAAGTGAGAATAGTGAGACAGGTGGAGTGATAAAACAGAGATCCTTGTAGAACACTCCAATTAGAAAATATGTGTGAGTTAGTTGAAACTCAAAAGATGACCCAAAATGGCAAAAAAGAAGAGCAAATTCAAGGACCACGCCCCCTGTCTAACCCTTGCAAGTTATAAACACACATCAAATTCAGAGGAAAAAGGCTCCAGTGGCAGCTTTTTATAGGGCAAAAGAGGTGCTAAAATGGGCTTGGTAGAAGTGTGACAAGCACTGCTGATTGGTGCGATGGCTTCTTCTACTAGAAGAAAATTAAGGGTTTTTGAAAATGACATTGCACCAAAAGAGTTAAAATCTGAGCTGCATGATTGGTCAGCAAGGGAACGTCTAATTGCTAGTCATTTAAAAATACTTGACCATTGTCTAAGCAAAAACCAACAGTTTCTTGCGTACCTTGTTTTCTTATTTCCTTCTTCCCTTGTGTGTTGTTTTTTGGGTAGATGAGAGCCACGCCACTCTCTCAAAATGGGGTGGCTTCAATCTCTCTTCTCTCCATTGAAGAAGCTCTGGTGCCGCCTCCATTCTTCTCCCAGAAAAAGTATGTTGTTCTCTAATACTGTGCATTTCAATCTCTCTCTCATCTCCATTCTCTGCACAATTGTCAATGTAAATGAACATACCAACTAAATTGGTTTCTTACAGTTGCTTTGTCTATTTTAGCAGTTCCCAGTTGGGAGGTAGTTCATCTTCTTACGCATAAGTTATCATATCAGCTTCTAGATTCTCCTTGACTTTTATAGATCGTACAAAGTAATTAAGCAAAGTTGTAGTCATGGGGTCTAAGATTTGGAGATTACCGTCTGACCATGATGCACTGTGATGAAAAACTTTCTTTCCTATAACTCTAAGACTTGTTGCTAAATAATATCACTAGCGCAAGTTTTTTTTTTTTTTTTTTTTTTTTTTTTAATTCACTCAAGTTTTTTTGCTTGCCCATCAATGTAAATGAACATACCAACTAAATTGGTTTCTTACAGTTGCTTTGTCTATTTTAGCAGTTCCCAGTTGGGAGGTAGTTCATCTTCTTACGCATAAGTTATCATATCAGCTTCTAGATTCTCCTTGACTTTTATAGATCGTACAAAGTAATTAAGCAAAGTTGTAGTCATGGGGTCTAAGATTTGGAGATTACCGTCTGACCATGATGCACTGTGATGAAAAACTTTCTTTCCTATAACTCTAAGACTTGTTGCTAAATAATATCACTAGCGCAAGTTTTTTTTTTTTTTTTTTTTTTTTTTAATTCACTCAAGTTTTTTTGCTTGCCCATCAATGTAAATGAACATACCAACTAAATTGGTTTCTTACAGTTGCTTTGTCTATTTTAGCAGTTCCCAGTTGGGAGGTAGTTCATCTTCTTACGCATAAGTTATCATATCAGCTTCTAGATTCTCCTTGACTTTTATAGATCGTACAAAGTAATTAAGCAAAGTTGTAGTCATGGGGTCTAAGATTTGGAGATTACCGTCTGACCATGATGCACTGTGATGAAAAACTTTCTTTCCTATAACTCTAAGACTTGTTGCTAAATAATATCACTAGCGCAAGTTTTTTTTTTTTTTTTTTTTTTTTTTTTTTTTAATTCACTCAAGTTTTTTTGCTTGCCCATCAATGTAAATGAACATACCAACTAAATTGGTTTCTTACAGTTGCTTTGTCTATTCTAGCAGTTCCCAGTTGGGGAGGTAGTTCATCTTCTTACGCATAAGTTATCATATCAGCTTTCTAGTTTCTCCTTGACTTTTATAGATCGTACAAAGTAATTAAGCAAAGTTGTAGTCATGGGGTCTAAGATTTGGAGATTACCGTCTGACCATGATGCACTGTGATGAAAAACTTTCTTTCCTATAACTCTAAGACTTGTTGCTAAATAATATCACTAGCGCAAGTTTTTTTTTTTTTTTTTTTTTTTTTTTTTTTTTTTTTTTTTTTTTTTTTTTTTTTTTTTTTTTTTTTTTTTTTTTTTTTTTTTTTTTTTTTTTAATTCACTCAAGTTTTTTTGCTTGCCCATCAATGTAAATGAACATACAACTAAATTGGTTTCTTACAGTTGCTTTGTCTATTTTAGCAGTTCCCAGTTGGGGAGGTAGTTCATCTTCTTACGCATAAGTTATCATATCAGCTTTCTAGTTTCTCCTTGACTTTTATAGATCGTACAAAGTAATTAAGCAAAGTTGTAGTCATGGGTTCTAAGATTTGGAGATTACTGTCTGACCATGATGCACTGTGATGAAAAACTTTCTTTCCTATAACTCTAAGACTTGTTGCTAAATAATATCACTAGCGCAAGTTTTTTTTTTTTTATGAAGATGAAAGTTTCAATATTGGTTTGTGTGTGTTGGGGGAGACCCATCATTCAAGTGGAATGGATTAATCTCAAGTAGGTATTTTATTATTTTATGCAACAGTACAATATGCAAGAACTAGGTTAAAGATTGAAACATTGCACCACAGAACTCAATCGTTATGTAGTTTCTCTATTGCCAAGATCAATAAATAAAAGCTTAAAACATGAATCTATTTGGATATTAGTGCTTTCTCTTCAATATTTTTACTATAAAATTAACATGGAAATCACATGAATCATTCTCTTGAAGCTCATCATCTTCATCATAAGGAAGCGGGAATGAATTGGTATAATGGTCGAAGAATAAAATTGCTTGAACACTGCTTGAGACCCTTTTCCATTCTTCCATGGTTAGCTACACCCAATCCTGCAAACTAAAGATTTTGAGCCAAAATAAAACATCCAGGCATTGGGCAAAATTTTCAAATAATTAATCAAAATATGAGAAATTTTGAAAATCATGGGGGATGTAAACGCATTTTTGTTGTTATCACTGGAGTACAGCATACGACTACAAAAGCCTGTCTGGAAGATGAACTGCACAATTGAAGTAATCTTCCAAGTGTTTCTTAGAAAAAAGCAATTTCTAGGTTTAAATAGTATACAACCAAATAAGTAACTAAATGGACAGTCCGGTAAAACTTTGAATAATGAATCAGATTGGTTCTGAGAAATTGAAGTTTGATTAGCAGTAAAAATTGAACCTTAAAGAATCATAAAGCCGATGAAGAGGGGTTGTCAACCACATTTGGCAACCAAGCTTTGAGGAAAGCTTCACACTCTACATCCGCAGGAGAGAGGCCACCAAGGGGCGTGATAGTTATCTGAAATGAGATCTCACGCATCTGATCAATAAAGTTCTGAAGCATATAAAGATAATTCCACTGACATTAACCGGACAATTATACTTACATATCCCTCCTTAAGATATTGGTAATCAGTATCTTCATCATCTATTTGAACACCCTTTATCTAAAAGATTGAAACAAAAACTCAGCTAATCAATATCAGTAAAATTAGTCATGTAGTAGCAAAGACATTTTACATACTACTCATTCAATATTAAAAGAAAAAAAAAAAAAAGAAAAAAAAAAAAAAAAAGAAAAAAAAAAAAAAGAAAAAAAAAAAAAGAAAAAAAAAAAAAAAAAAAAAGAAAAAAAAAAAAAGAAAAAAAAAAAAAAAAAAAAAAAAAAAAAGAAAAAAAAAAAAAAAAGAAAAAAAAAAAAAAAAGAAAAAAAAAAAAAAAAAAAAAAAAAAAGAAAAAAAAAAAAAAGAAAAAAAAAAAAAAAAAAAGAAAAAAAAAAAAAGAAAAAAAAAAAAAGAAAAAAAAAAAAAAAAAAAAAAAGAAAAAAAAAAAAAAAAAAAAAAAAAGAAAAAAAAAAAAAAAAAAAAAAAAAAGAAAAAAAAAAAAAAAAAAAAAAAAAAAAAAAGAAAAAAAAAAAAAAAAAAAAAAAAAAAAAAAAAAAAAGAAAAAAAAAAAAAAAAGAAAAAAAAAAAAAAAAAAAAAAAGAAAAAAAAAAAAAGAAAAAAAAAAAAAAAAAAAAAGAAAAAAAAAAAAAAAGAAAAAAAAAAAAAGAAAAAAAAAAAAAGAAAAAAAAAAAAAAAGAAAAAAAAAAAAAAAGAAAAAAAAAAAAAAAAAAAGAAAAAAAAAAAAAAAAGAAAAAAAAAAAAAAAAAAGAAAAAAAAAAAAAGAAAAAAAAAAAAAAAAAAGAAAAAAAAAAAAAAAAAAGAAAAAAAAAAAAAAAAAGAAAAAAAAAAAAAAAAAAAAAGAAAAAAAAAAAAAAAAAAAAGAAAAAAAAAAAAAAGAAAAAAAAAAAAAAGAAAAAAAAAAAAAAGAAAAAAAAAAAAAGAAAAAAAAAAAAAAAGAAAAAAAAAAAAAAAAAAAAAAAAAAAGAAAAAAAAAAAAAAAAAAAGAAAAAAAAAAAAAGAAAAAAAAAAAAAAAAAGAAAAAAAAAAAAAAAGAAAAAAAAAAAAAAAAAAAAAAAAAAAAAAAAAAAAAAAAAAAAAGAAAAAAAAAAAAAAAAGAAAAAAAAAAAAAAAAAAAAAAAAAAAAAAAAAAAAAAAAAAAAAAAAAAAAACTTATATTTATTCACTGTACCAACTCTACTACTACATACAGTAATATCTTCCATTAAAATGCTATTACAAAAACAAAAAAAGTTTATATTCATACTATTAACTCTAAATTAGTAGATACATCAACATCTCTTACTAGGTTATAATTCCAATAGTGCCTTGAATGATATAAAATCAAATATAGATAGTTATTCAAAGAGGTTAATGATCACTCAGTGCTAAGACAATAAATTACGTGGCACAAAATAAGAACTCTCAATTAGAAAACAAGAAACTATCTTAAAATATCTTATAAGAACCCACTACAAAATAACGACCTAGGATTAGATTCAGAATATAGAGTTTGCACGCAACGATAAAAGCACAAAATAGACTCACTTCTTTTGTGAACACTAAATGTTCTGGTGATACATTTGATGTCATGGTATCTGTTTTTTCCGGTAAAAGTGTTTCCATTGTCATCGTCGATAAAACTTTGCTACTTGGCACATCAGAGATAACTCGCCTCCAGCCCATTCTGAAAAGGGTTTGTCCCTGCTTGGTTAATTTATATCCCTTTCGGAGCACAAAGAACCCAAAAAAATGTTAGCCAGGTCATGAAAAAAGCAATAACATATGTGAAACATTATAAATTCCGTCTACCCATAAGAAAACCAGATATTTTCAGAGGAGGCTCCAAACTAAAAATATCCAGAACAATTGAACTATTGAATTAGATGGTCTAATGCGTTTAATTATCAATAATTTTGACTTGTAGCAGAAAAATAATAGAGCCAATGCTAAAATCTTTCTAATTTGCTTCCTAAGTGATAAGTGGCAAGTGACAAAAAGAAGCAGTAGAGGAGTTACACTATGTAATACAGGGTAACCAGAAAAAAAGCACCTTCTTCAATGAAGATCCCAAGTTAAAATGCCACTCATCTGATCTAGTACCACAAAAAAATTCTATGAAAAGTTATGGGAGGGATTACACTGTACCTTATGGTAGAACATTTTTTTTTTTTTTTTTTTTTTTTTTTTTTTTTTTTTTTTTTTTTTTTTTTTTTTTTTTTTTTTTTTTTTTTTTTTTTTTTTTTTTTTTTTTTTTTTTTTTTTTTTTTTTTTTTTTTTTTTTTTTTTTTTTTTTTTTTTTTTTTTTTTTTTTTTTTTTTTTTTTTTTTTTTTTTTTTTTTTTTTTTTTTTTTTTTTTTTTTTTTTTTTTTTTTTTTTTTTTTTTTTTTTTTTTTTTTTTTTTTTTTTTTTTTTTTTTTTTTTTTTTTTTTTTTTTTTTTTTTTTTTTTTTTTTTTTTTTTTTTTTTTTTTTTTTTTTTTTTTTTTTTTTTTTTTTTTTTTTTTTTTTTTTTTTTTTTTTTTTTTTTTTTTTTTTTTTTTTTTTTTTTTTTTTTTTTTTTTTTTTTTTTTTTTTTTTTTTTTTTTTTTTTTTTTTTTTTTTTTTTTTTTTTTTTTTTTTTTTTTTTTTTTTTTTTTTTTTTTTTTTTTTTTTTTTTTTTTTTTTTTTTTTTTTTTTTTTTTTTTTTTTTTTTTTTTTTTTTTTTTTTTTTTTTTTTTTTTTTTTTTTTTTTTTTTTTTTTTTTTTTTTTTTTTTTTTTTTTTTTTTTTTTTTTTTTTTTTTTTTTTTTTTTTTTTTTTTTTTTTTTTTTTTTTTTTTTTTTTTTTTTTTTTTTTTTTTTTTTTTTTTTTTTTTTTTTTTTTTTTTTTTTTTTTTTTTTTTTTTTTTTTTTTTTTTTTTTTTTTTTTTTTTTTTTTTTTTTTTTTTTTTTTTTTTTTTTTTTTTTTTTTTTTTTTTTTTTTTTTTTTTTTTTTTTTTTTTTTTTTTTTTTTTTTTTTTTTTTTTTTTTTTTTTTTTTTTTTTTTTTTTTTTTTTTTTTTTTTTTTTTTTTTTTTTTTTTTTTTTTTTTTTTTTTTTTTTTTTTTTTTTTTTTTTTTTTTTTTTTTTTTTTTTTTTTTTTTTTTTTTTTTTTTTTTTTTTTTTTTTTTTTTTTTTTTTTTTTTTTTTTTTTTTTTTTTTTTTTTTTTTTTTTTTTTTTTTTTTTTTTTTTTTTTTTTTTTTTTTTTTTTTTTTTTTTTTTTTTTTTTTTTTTTTTTTTTTTTTTTTTTTTTTTTTTTTTTTTTTTTTTTTTTTTTTTTTTTTTTTTTTTTTTTTTTTTTTTTTTTTTTTTTTTTTTTTTTTTTTTTTTTTTTTTTTTTTTTTTTTTTTTTTTTTTTTTTTTTTTTTTTTTTTTTTTTTTTTTTTTTTTTTTTTTTTTTTTTTTTTTTTTTTTTTTTTTTTTTTTTTTTTTTTTTTTTTTTTTTTTTTTTTTTTTTTTTTTTTTTTTTTTTTTTTTTTTTTTTTTTTTTTTTTTTTTTTTTTTTTTTTTTTTTTTTTTTTTTTTTTTTTTTTTTTTTTTTTTTTTTTTTTTTTTTTTTTTTTTTTTTTTTTTTTTTTTTTTTTTTTTTTTTTTTTTTTTTTTTTTTTTTTTTTTTTTTTTTTTTTTTTTTTTTTTTTTTTTTTTTTTTTTTTTTTTTTTTTTTTTTTTTTTTTTTTTTTTTTTTTTTTTTTTTTTTTTTTTTTTTTTTTTTTTTTTTTTTTTTTTTTTTTTTTTTTTTTTTTTTTTTTTTTTTTTTTTTTTTTTTTTTTTTTTTTTTTTTTTTTTTTTTTTTTTTTTTTTTTTTTTATATTTCTTTCTTTTACACAGTATTTAAGGTTAGGCGAAAAGTTCAAAAAACAACTTTCATGGGCTTGAAGCATATCTTCATATGCATTAGAAAATGAACATCTTTCTTCAATAAGTATAAAATATTTTAAGTAATACGAGGTATCACTTGATAAGATGAATGAAGACAAGAATAAGGAAACACACTGTCCTTTGATTTTCTCAGGTTTCATTGTTAAGGAGAGTCTGGGGGCCTCCATCTATTATTTTCTGCCTTACTTCCACTTTTCAACCTCTTATTATTGTTAATGCAGAATGGACGGGAGTAGAAAAATTGTTTCACAGCTGGTAAAAAAATAAATGCCCTGTTTCTTTTTATTTTCCTTACCTTCATTTCTCAGGGAATAATTCCAAGATGAAAGATTCATTATAAGCATACTAGATTGAAACGAGTCAATATGACCAGATTAACCAGCTATAATTGACTTCATTAACTCCTTCCATGACAATATATGCTAGAGGCTAACAGGAATTCTTCAATCCTATTATGTTTACTAAGTCATACTGCTCTTGGGAGTTCAATAAACATAAATATTCTATTGGAGAGAAGACAAAAACGATATTCATCATTCTCACTAACATGTGATAACCGCAGTTGCTACCCATGTTTATGCCACTGATTACCTGCGTTGAAACTGAGTGTGTAAGCACCCAGCAAGAATAACTTGCTACAACTGCCATAAATCATTACAGAAATACTTCCAAAATATTATCAAATAATAGTATCTGCTTATCTGACTTGAGAGCTGATCGTTTTTGACTTATTTTTAGAGTTGGAGAAAATATGGTCATGTACTGAAAATAATTTCATATTAAATAGGAGGAAAGTTACTTTAGCCATGATAGTGATTAATAAGTTTCATAATAAAACATTGAGTTTAGTGAGTTATACCAGATCAGGAATTGAAGGAAATAGTTGTTCGGAGATTCCCAAAGAAATGCAATCTGCAGGAGTTCCTGAGAGTATGCAAAAAATAGAACTGTTAAAATTATTAGATGCAATTAATCACATTAAACAGGTAAATTTTCATATGATGTTCGGTGGCTTTCTTGTCCAGAAGAGTCATAATTTCAACACTTCATCAGATAAAATAAAATTCTTATCATCAACTTGCATAAACAAGTACAGGAAAGAAAAAAGAGAAAAAAAAAAAAAAAAAAAAAAAAAAAAAAAAAAAAAAAAAAAAAAAAAAAAAAAAAAAAAAAAAAAAAAAAAAAAAAAAAAAAAAAAAAAAAAAAAAAAAAAAAAAAAAAAAAAAAAAAAAAAAAAAAAAAAAAAAAAAAAAAAAAAAAAAAAAAAAAAAAAAAAAAAAAAAAAAAAAAAAAAAAAAAAAAAAAAAAAAAAAAAAAAAAAAAAAAAAAAAAAAAAAAAAAAAAAAAAAAAAAAAAAAAAAAAAAAAAAAAAAAAAAAAAAAAAAAAAAAAAAAAAAAAAAAAAAAAAAAAAAAAAAAAAAAAAAAAAAAAAAAAAAAAAAAAAAAAAAAAAAAAAAAAAAAAAAAAAAAAAAAAAAAAAAAAAAAAAAAAAAAAAAAAAAAAAAAAAAAAAAAAAAAAAAAAAAAAAAAAAAAAAAAAAAAAAAAAAAAAAAAAAAAAAAAAAAAAAAAAAAAAAAAAAAAAAAAAAAAAAAAAAAAAAAAAAAAAAAAAAAAAAAAAAAAAAAAAAAAAAAAAAAAAAAAAAAAAAAAAAAAAAAAAAAAAAAAAAAAAAAAAAAAAAAAAAAAAAAAAAAAAAAAAAAAAAAAAAAAAAAAAAAAAAAAAAAAAAAAAAAAAAAAAAAAAAAAAAAAAAAAAAAAAAAAAAAAAAAAAAAAAAAAAAAAAAAAAAAAAAAAAAAAAAAAAAAAAAAAAAAAAAAAAAAAAAAAAAAAAAAAAAAAAAAAAAAAAAAAAAAAAAAAAAAAAAAAAAAAAAAAAAAAAAAAAAAAAAAAAAAAAAAAAAAAAAAAAAAAAAAAAAAAAAAAAAAAAAAAAAAAAAAAAAAAAAAAAAAAAAAAAAAAAAAAAAAAAAAAAAAAAAAAAAAAAAAAAAAAAAAAAAAAAAAAAAAAAAAAAAAAAAAAAAAAAAAAAAAAAAAAAAAAAAAAAAAAAAAAAAAAAAAAAAAAAAAAAAAAAAAAAAAAAAAAAAAAAAAAAAAAAAAAAAAAAAAAAAAAAAAAAAAAAAAAAAAAAAAAAAAAAAAAAAAAAAAAAAAAAAAAAAAAAAAAAAAAAAAAAAAAAAAAAAAAAAAAAAAAAAAAAAAAAAAAAAAAAAAAAAAAAAAAAAAAAAAAAAAAAAAAAAAAAAAAAAAAAAAAAAAAAAAAAAAAAAAAAAAAAAAAAAAAAAAAAAAAAAAAAAAAAAAAAAAAAAAAAAAAAAAAAAAAAAAAAAAAAAAAAAAAAAAAAAAAAAAAAAAAAAAAAAAAAAAAAAAAAAAAAAAAAAAAAAAAAAAAAAAAAAAAAAAAAAAAAAAAAAAAAAAAAAAAAAAAAAAAAAAAAAAAAAAAAAAAAAAAAAAAAAAAAAAAAAAAAAAAAAAAAAAAAAAAAAAAAAAAAAAAAAAAAAAAAAAAAAAAAAAAAAAAAAAAAAAAAAAAAAAAAAAAAAAAAAAAAAAAAAAAAAAAAAAAAAAAAAAAAAAAAAAAAAAAAAAAAAAAAAAAAAAAAAAAAAAAAAAAAAAAAAAAAAAAAAAAAAAAAAAAAAAAAAAAAAAAAAAAAAAAAAAAAAAAAAAAAAAAAAAAAAAAAAAAAAAAAAAAAAAAAAAAAAAAAAAAAAAAAAAAAAAAAAAAAAAAAAAAAAAAAAAAAAAAAAAAAAAAAAAAAAAAAAAAAAAAAAAAAAAAAAAAAAAAAAAAAAAAAAAAAAAAAAAAAAAAAAAAAAAAAAAAAAAAAAAAAAAAAAAAAAAAAAAAAAAAAAAAAAAAAAAAAAAAAAAAAAAAAAAAAAAAAAAAAAAAAAAAAAAAAAAAAAAAAAAAAAAAAAAAAAAAAAAAAAAAAAAAAAAAAAAAAAAAAAAAAAAAAAAAAAAAAAAAACTGAACATCGTGAAGAGGCAAAATAACCATACCATGAAAATCAACATCAAAACGGTATTTACGCTCATTATAATAAAGAATAACGATTTATCTTTGGAAGAATGATACCACGTATGTGTCTTTTTTTTTTTTTTTTTTTTTTTTTTTTTTTTTTTTTTTTTTTTTTTTTTTTTTTTTTTTTTTTTTTTTTTTTTTTTTTTTTTTTTTTTTTTTTTTTTTTTTTTTTTTTTTTTTTTTTTTTTTTTTTTTTTTTTTTTTTTTTTTTTTTTTTTTTTTTTTTTTTTTTTTTTTTTTTTTTTTTTTTTTTTTTTTTTTTTTTTTTTTTTTTTTTTTTTTTTTTTTTTTTTTTTTTTTTTTTTTTTTTTTTTTTTTTTTTTTTTTTTTTTTTTTTTTTTTTTTTTTTTTTTTTTTTTTTTTTTTTTTTTTTTTTTTTTTTTTTTTTTTTTTTTTTTTTTTTTTTTTTTTTTTTTTTTTTTTTTTTTTTTTTTTTTTTTTTTTTTTTTTTTTTTTTTTTTTTTTTTTTTTTTTTTTTTTTTTTTTTTTTTTTTTTTTTTTTTTTTTTTTTTTTTTTTTTTTTTTTTTTTTTTTTTTTTTTTTTTTTTTTTTTTTTTTTTTTTTTTTTTTTTTTTTTTTTTTTTTTTTTTTTTTTTTTTTTTTTTTTTTTTTTTTTTTTTTTTTTTTTTTTTTTTTTTTTTTTTTTTTTTTTTTTTTTTTTTTTTTTTTTTTTTTTTTTTTTTTTTTTTTTTTTTTTTTTTTTTTTTTTTTTTTTTTTTTTTTTTTTTTTTTTTTTTTTTTTTTTTTTTTTTTTTTTTTTTTTTTTTTTTTTTTTTTTTTTTTTTTTTTTTTTTTTTTTTTTTTTTTTTTTTTTTTTTTTTTTTTTTTTTTTTTTTTTTTTTTTTTTTTTTTTTTTTTTTTTTTTTTTTTTTTTTTTTTTTTTTTTTTTTTTTTTTTTTTTTTTTTTTTTTTTTTTTTTTTTTTTTTTTTTTTTTTTTTTTTTTTTTTTTTTTTTTTTTTTTTTTTTTTTTTTTTTTTTTTTTTTTTTTTTTTTTTTTTTTTTTTTTTTTTTTTTTTTTTTTTTTTTTTTTTTTTTTTTTTTTTTTTTTTTTTTTTTTTTTTTTTTTTTTTTTTTTTTTTTTTTTTTTTTTTTTTTTTTTTTTTTTTTTTTTTTTTTTTTTTTTTTTTTTTTTTTTTTTTTTTTTTTTTTTTTTTTTTTTTTTTTTTTTTTTTTTTTTTTTTTTTTTTTTTTTTTTTTTTTTTTTTTTTTTTTTTTTTTTTTTTTTTTTTTTTTTTTTTTTTTTTTTTTTTTTTTTTTTTTTTTTTTTTTTTTTTTTTTTTTTTTTTTTTTTTTTTTTTTTTTTTTTTTTTTTTTTTTTTTTTTTTTTTTTTTTTTTTTTTTTTTTTTTTTTTTTTTTTTTTTTTTTTTTTTTTTTTTTTTTTTTTTTTTTTTTTTTTTTTTTTTTTTTTTTTTTTTTTTTTTTTTTTTTTTTTTTTTTTTTTTTTTTTTTTTTTTTTTTTTTTTTTTTTTTTTTTTTTTTTTTTTTTTTTTTTTTTTTTTTTTTTTTTTTTTTTTTTTTTTTTTTTTTTTTTTTTTTTTTTTTTTTTTTTTTTTTTTTTTTTTTTTTTTTTTTTTTTTTTTTTTTTTTTTTTTTTTTTTTTTTTTTTTTTTTTTTTTTTTTTTTTTTTTTTTTTTTTTTTTTTTTTTTTTTTTTTTTTTTTTTTTTTTTTTTTTTTTTTTTTTTTTTTTTTTTTTTTTTTTTTTTTTTTTTTTTTTTTTTTTTTTTTTTTTTTTTTTTTTTTTTTTTTTTTTTTTTTTTTTTTTTTTTTTTTTTTTTTTTTTTTTTTTTTTTTTTTTTTTTTTTTTTTTTTTTTTTTTTTTTTTTTTTTTTTTTTTTTTTTTTTTTTTTTTTTTTTTTTTTTTTTTTTTTTTTTTTTTTTTTTTTTTTTTTTTTTTTTTTTTTTTTTTTTTTTTTTTTTTTTTTTTTTTTTTTTTTTTTTTTTTTTTTTTTTTTTTTTTTTTTTTTTTTTTTTTTTTTTTTTTTTTTTTTTTTTTTTTTTTTTTTTTTTTTTTTTTTTTTTTTTTTTTTTTTTTTTTTTTTTTTTTTTTTTTTTTTTTTTTTTTTTTTTTTTTTTTTTTTTTTTTTTTTTTTTTTTTTTTTTTTTTTTTTTTTTTTTTTTTTTTTTTTTTTTTTTTTTTAAAATATACATGGGAGAATGGGAGTCCGTTCTCGAGAATGAGCTCCTACTGGGATTTGTTTTGTCAAATCTTTTATAGTCTAAGATTTATTTTGTTAACGAAAATAGTTCAAGGTTTGTTTCGTTAATGATCTCATAGTTCAGGGTTTACTCTGTAAATTATCCAAGTTATTTTTGTTAATTTATATCCGTAAATTTTTTTATTAATATATAAAATTAAAAAAAAATATATTATTTTATATTATGAGTAGAACTCGTGCAGGTTCTATTCCAACCATCAAAAATTTTGATTATGGTTTTAAATTACTAGAACCGACATAAATCGGTTCAGTTTAGTTCAGTTCAATTCTATGGTGAACAACCTTAGATGTAAGGTGTTAAAAAAATACATTTTATACCACAATTTTTATTTTTCATGATTATTTATTTTTCAAAACAAAAATATTTATATTTTTCACTAGGTAAAATGTAATCACAAACTTAAGACAGAAACAATTGCATTCTGATTACTTTTAAACGAAATACACATTCAATTTAGCAAAATTAAATGTAACGACTTCATCTTACCAAATGGTATTATCTATTTCAAGCATAGACCCATTGCTTTTGAGTTTTACTTTGAAAAATTATTTACTAATTAGATATGAAGTATTTACTTATGAAGTGTATTTCCCTTGTAGCTACTTAGTATTGGGTCTCCTACGGTCACGAGATCCACTGCTTTTGATTCTCTATGTATCACAAAATTGAACTATCACATTAGACTACTGAATGTTTGTCTATGACTCATTTAAAAAAAAATGATTTTTAGGTGTTAAAAAAACATAGATGTTCATCCATTTCGATCATGAACAATGTTTATTGTACACATAACATTTATTAATTTATATCAATAAATACATTAGGTTGTTAGTTCGGTGCGAAAAAAAAAAAAAAAAAAAAAAAAAAAAAAAAAAAAAAAAAAAAAAAAAAAAAAAAAAAAAAAAAAAAAAAAAAAAAAAAAAAAAAAAAAAAAAAAAAAAAAAAAAAAAAAAAAAAAAAAAAAAAAAAAAAAAAAAAAAAAAAAAAAAAAAAAAAAAAAAAAAAAAAAAAAAAAAAAAAAAAAAAAAAAAAAAAAAAAAAAAAAAAAAAAAAAAAAAAAAAAAAAAAAAAAAAAAAAAAAAAAAAAAAAAAAAAAAAAAAAAAAAAAAAAAAAAAAAAAAAAAAAAAAAAAAAAAAAAAAAAAAAAAAAAAAAAAAAAAAAAAAAAAAAAAAAAAAAAAAAAAAAAAAAAAAAAAAAAAAAAAAAAAAAAAAAAAAAAAAAAAAAAAAAAAAAAAAAAAAAAAAAAAAAAAAAAAAAAAAAAAAAAAAAAAAAAAAAAAAAAAAAAAAAAAAAAAAAAAAAAAAAAAAAAAAAAAAAAAAAAAAAAAAAAAAAAAAAAAAAAAAAAAAAAAAAAAAAAAAAAAAAAAAAAAAAAAAAAAAAAAAAAAAAAAAAAAAAAAAAAAAAAAAAAAAAAAAAAAAAAAAAAAAAAAAAAAAAAAAAAAAAAAAAAAAAAAAAAAAAAAAAAAAAAAAAAAAAAAAAAAAAAAAAAAAAAAAAAAAAAAAAAAAAAAAAAAAAAAAAAAAAAAAAAAAAAAAAAAAAAAAAAAAAAAAAAAAAAAAAAAAAAAAAAAAAAAAAAAAAAAAAAAAAAAAAAAAAAAAAAAAAAAAAAAAAAAAAAAAAAAAAAAAAAAAAAAAAAAAAAAAAAAAAAAAAAAAAAAAAAAAAAAAAAAAAAAAAAAAAAAAAAAAAAAAAAAAAAAAAAAAAAAAAAAAAAAAAAAAAAAAAAAAAAAAAAAAAAAAAAAAAAAAAAAAAAAAAAAAAAAAAAAAAAAAAAAAAAAAAAAAAAAAAAAAAAAAAAAAAAAAAAAAAAAAAAAAAAAAAAAAAAAAAAAAAAAAAAAAAAAAAAAAAAAAAAAAAAAAAAAAAAAAAAAAAAAAAAAAAAAAAAAAAAAAAAAAAAAAAAAAAAAAAAAAAAAAAAAAAAAAAAAAAAAAAAAAAAAAAAAAAAAAAAAAAAAAAAAAAAAAAAAAAAAAAAAAAAAAAAAAAAAAAAAAAAAAAAAAAAAAAAAAAAAAAAAAAAAAAAAAAAAAAAAAAAAAAAAAAGATCTCTTATAGAATACATCTTTATAGCCGAGAGTTGTATTATTAGTTGGAGAGCTACGTTACAGAATATTATTGTATTGTTTACTACTGTAACAGTTTAGGGTTTCAAATTCTAATATCAAATTTTGAAATTTCAAAATCAATCTAAAATAAAAACTCTAATCTACGATTTGATTCTTAAAATCCCTAAGAATCATATGAATATCGTTTCTAAACCAATCGAAACAGCAAATCAGATGTTTTCAGCCTAAAAAATCATTTAGAAATCAGAATGAAATTTAATTTAAACCCTCCTCACCACTTAACCACATATAATATCTTTGGAAATCCAAAAGAGGATCAGATTTACAAGCTAAAAATCTAATTGATCTTGGATTTGGGGGGAGGGGATGTAACACCCGGGAAATTTTCTCAACGTGAATTGCCTTAGATTTAATTAAGTTACGAAAGCCTAACATTGATCCTAGAATTATCTTAAGCCATTGGGTTAGAAAGAAGTGAATGGAAGAGAAAACTGTAGGACCGGAATTGTCTAAGAGGGGGGTGAATTAGACTTTTAAAAATTTAATCTAATAATCAATTAGTTTTACTCTCTTGATTTGTCTAATAGCAAATACGGTAATATCAAAAATAAAGAGAGAGTAAGAGAGATTTAACACCAGTACTTTTTACGTGGTTCGGCCAAACTGCCTACGTCCACGCTTCAAGGCTCACCCCTTGAAGATCCTTACCCTTCTCCTCAACGAGAATCAACGGATCGGGATTCCGGGCTCCGATCAAATGCCTTTCCACTTCCGCCTTTGTCGTTTAGTGGCCGGTAGTGTAATTTGATTTCCACTTCCGCCTTTGTCGTTTAGTGGCCGGTAGTGTAATTTGATTTCCACTTCCGCCTTTGTCGTTTAGTGGCCGGTAGTGTAATTTGATTTCCACTTCCGCCTTTGTCGTTTAGTGGCCGGTAGTGTAATTTGATTTCCACTTCCGCCTTTGTCGTTTAGTGGCCGGTAGTGTAATTTGATTTCCACTTCCGCCTTTGTCGTTTAGTGGCCGGTAGTGTAATTTGATTTCCACTTCCGCCTTTGTCGTTTAGTGGCCGGTAGTGTAATTTGATTTCCACTTCCGCCTTTGTCGTTTAGTGGCCGGTAGTGTAATTTGATTTCCACTTCCGCCTTTGTCGTTTAGTGGCCGGTAGTGTAATTTGATTTCCACTTCCGCCTTTGTCGTTTAGTGGCCGGTAGTGTAATTTGATTTCCACTTCCGCCTTTGTCGTTTAGTGGCCGGTAGTGTAATTTGATTTCCACTTCCGCCTTTGTCGTTTAGTGGCCGGTAGTGTAATTTGATTTCCACTTCCGCCTTTGTCGTTTAGTGGCCGGTAGTGTAATTTGATTTCCACTTCCGCCTTTGTCGTTTAGTGGCCGGTAGTGTAATTTGATTTCCACTTCCGCCTTTGTCGTTTAGTGGCCGGTAGTGTAATTTGATTTCCACTTCCGCCTTTGTCGTTTAGTGGCCGGTAGTGTAATTTGATTTCCACTTCCGCCTTTGTCGTTTAGTGGCCGGTAGTGTAATTTGATTTCCACTTCCGCCTTTGTCGTTTAGTGGCCGGTAGTGTAATTTGATTTCCACTTCCGCCTTTGTCGTTTAGTGGCCGGTAGTGTAATTTGATTTCCACTTCCGCCTTTGTCGTTTAGTGGCCGGTAGTGTAATTTGATTTCCACTTCCGCCTTTGTCGTTTAGTGGCCGGTAGTGTAATTTGATTTCCACTTCCGCCTTTGTCGTTTAGTGGCCGGTAGTGTAATTTGATTTCCACTTCCGCCTTTGTCGTTTAGTGGCCGGTAGTGTAATTTGATTTCCACTTCCGCCTTTGTCGTTTAGTGGCCGGTAGTGTAATTTGATTTCCACTTCCGCCTTTGTCGTTTAGTGGCCGGTAGTGTAATTTGATTTCCACTTCCGCCTTTGTCGTTTAGTGGCCGGTAGTGTAATTTGATTTCCACTTCCGCCTTTGTCGTTTAGTGGCCGGTAGTGTAATTTGATTTCCACTTCCGCCTTTGTCGTTTAGTGGCCGGTAGTGTAATTTGATTTCCACTTCCGCCTTTGTCGTTTAGTGGCCGGTAGTGTAATTTGATTTCCACTTCCGCCTTTGTCGTTTAGTGGCCGGTAGTGTAATTTGATTTCCACTTCCGCCTTTGTCGTTTAGTGGCCGGTAGTGTAATTTGATTTCCACTTCCGCCTTTGTCGTTTAGTGGCCGGTAGTGTAATTTGATTTCCACTTCCGCCTTTGTCGTTTAGTGGCCGGTAGTGTAATTTGATTTCCACTTCCGCCTTTGTCGTTTAGTGGCCGGTAGTGTAATTTGATTTCCACTTCCGCCTTTGTCGTTTAGTGGCCGGTAGTGTAATTTGATTTCCACTTCCGCCTTTGTCGTTTAGTGGCCGGTAGTGTAATTTGATTTCCACTTCCGCCTTTGTCGTTTAGTGGCCGGTAGTGTAATTTGATTTCCACTTCCGCCTTTGTCGTTTAGTGGCCGGTAGTGTAATTTGATTTCCACTTCCGCCTTTGTCGTTTAGTGGCCGGTAGTGTAATTTGATTTCCACTTCCGCCTTTGTCGTTTAGTGGCCGGTAGTGTAATTTGATTTCCACTTCCGCCTTTGTCGTTTAGTGGCCGGTAGTGTAATTTGATTTCCACTTCCGCCTTTGTCGTTTAGTGGCCGGTAGTGTAATTTGATTTCCACTTCCGCCTTTGTCGTTTAGTGGCCGGTAGTGTAATTTGATTTCCACTTCCGCCTTTGTCGTTTAGTGGCCGGTAGTGTAATTTGATTTCCACTTCCGCCTTTGTCGTTTAGTGGCCGGTAGTGTAATTTGATTTCCACTTCCGCCTTTGTCGTTTAGTGGCCGGTAGTGTAATTTGATTTCCACTTCCGCCTTTGTCGTTTAGTGGCCGGTAGTGTAATTTGATTTCCACTTCCGCCTTTGTCGTTTAGTGGCCGGTAGTGTAATTTGATTTCCACTTCCGCCTTTGTCGTTTAGTGGCCGGTAGTGTAATTTGATTTCCACTTCCGCCTTTGTCGTTTAGTGGCCGGTAGTGTAATTTGATTTCCACTTCCGCCTTTGTCGTTTAGTGGCCGGTAGTGTAATTTGATTTCCACTTCCGCCTTTGTCGTTTAGTGGCCGGTAGTGTAATTTGATTTCCACTTCCGCCTTTGTCGTTTAGTGGCCGGTAGTGTAATTTGATTTCCACTTCTGCCTTTGTCGTTTAGTGGCCGGTAGTGTAATTTGATTTCCACTTCTGCCTTTGTCGTTTAGTGGCCGGTAGTGTAACTAGATTTCCACTTCCGCCTTTGTCGTTTAGTGGCCGGTAGTGTATTCTTGTAAACGACTCCGCTCTTGTCGTTTTGTGACCGGAAGAGTATTCTTGTAAACGACTCCGCTCTTGTCGTTTTGTGACCGGAAGTGTGATTTAACTTATTTAATATATTTCAATCCTGTACACTTAATCATATGCATTAGATACTAAAATACCCTTATCAAGGGCATTTCCAACAGATTAAAATCATATGCCTAATTTATAATTCTCATTTAGTAAACATAATCAAATGATATTATCATATAAACATATCATCAAAAACATATTTAGACTTAAACATCAATTAAGTCAACAATCTCCCCCTTTTTGATGATGACAACCTATTAATATTTGATTATTTATAACTCCCCCATAATCTAAGCTTCCCCATAATATATGCATAAAAAAAAAAAAAAAAAAAAAAAAAAAAAAAAAAAAAAAAAAAAAAAAAAAAAAAAAAAAAAAAAAAAAAAAAAAAAAAAAAAAAAAAAAAAAAAAAAAAAAAAAAAAAAAAAAAAAAAAAAAAAAAAAAAAAAAAAAAAAAAAAAAAAAAAAAAAAAAAAAAAAAAAAAAAAAAAAAAAAAAAAAAAAAAAAAAAAAAAAAAAAAAAAAAAAAAAAAAAAAAAAAAAAAAAAAAAAAAAAAAAAAAAAAAAAAAAAAAAAAAAAAAAAAAAAAAAAAAAAAAAAAAAAAAAAAAAAAAAAAAAAAAAAAAAAAAAAAAAAAAAAAAAAAAAAAAAAAAAAAAAAAAAAAAAAAAAAAAAAAAAAAAAAAAAAAAAAAAAAAAAAAAAAAAAAAAAAAAAAAAAAAAAAAAAAAAAAAAAAAAAAAAAAAAAAAAAAAAAAAAAAAAAAAAAAAAAAAAAAAAAAAAAAAAAAAAAAAAAAAAAAAAAAAAAAAAAAAAAAAAAAAAAAAAAAAAAAAAAAAAAAAAAAAAAAAAAAAAAAAAAAAAAAAAAAAAAAAAAAAAAAAAAAAAAAAAAAAAAAAAAAAAAAAAAAAAAAAAAAAAAAAAAAAAAAAAAAAAAAAAAAAAAAAAAAAAAAAAAAAAAAAAAAAAAAAAAAAAAAAAAAAAAAAAAAAAAAAAAAAAAAAAAAAAAAAAAAAAAAAAAAAAAAAAAAAAAAAAAAAAAAAAAAAAAAAAAAAAAAAAAAAAAAAAAAAAAAAAAAAAAAAAAAAAAAAAAAAAAAAAAAAAAAAAAAAAAAAAAAAAAAAAAAAAAAAAAAAAAAAAAAAAAAAAAAAAAAAAAAAAAAAAAAAAAAAAAAAAAAAAAAAAAAAAAAAAAAAAAAAAAAAAAAAAAAAAAAAAAAAAAAAAAAAAAAAAAAAAAAAAAAAAAAAAAAAAAAAAAAAAAAAAAAAAAAAAAAAAAAAAAAAAAAAAAAAAAAAAAAAAAAAAAAAAAAAAAAAAAAAAAAAAAAAAAAAAAAAAAAAAAAAAAAAAAAAAAAAAAAAAAAAAAAAAAAAAAAAAAAAAAAAAAAAAAAAAAAAAAAAAAAAAAAAAAAAAAAAAAAAAAAAAAAAAAAAAAAAAAAAAAAAAAAAAAAAAAAAATTTATAGATAAAAACTTATTTCTTATGACAGGTTTCTAAAAACTTCTTCCAAAAAGCATGGATTGCCCAAGAAGGCAATGTGAGGGTAGGATTGAAAAAGGCATCCACTAGAGCTTGAAGTACGTCAGGATCAGAGGGTAGAGGGGCCTGATAGACCACCAAGTCCCTACAGGTATTAGTATAGAGAGGGTGCTGGAGAAGCCACCAGATCCTGGCTTGGAGAAGGCTCGACAGGAGCAACAGGAGATGTAGCCATTGGACTGGAGGGCTCAAAGGATGGCTCCAGTACAGAAGGAGCAGCAGGTATAGAGAATGCCAGTTCAGACTCCTGTAGATCCAAAGGCATCACTCGAGAATCTGAAACAACCTCTGATCGGAGAAAAAGGAAGGTAGATGTCTTCAAAAGGAGGCTCACTTGGACAGGAAGAAGTATATGGTGCAGGGCCAAGAGCATCAACTTAGATTGAAGAGCCTTCAGAGCACGGGAGAAAGACACTTATCTTTTGCTATCTGACGTTCCATTTTACCCCGGTCTAAGGCAGCTTCACAGGCCATACCAAGTTTGAGTTGTGAGATCTTTTCATCCATGGCTGTGCTAAGGTTGGCAATGGATGACTTCAACTCAAGGTATTGTTCCTCATTGATAGATGATCGCCTCTTATAAAGGATAGGAGTGGCAGGAGTGACAGTTGGGATGGTTGAGGGCATTGGAACTGTAAGAGGTAGGGAGACTATGGGAGCAGGGGGAATGGTTGGAGACACAGGTTGGACTGTGAGAGGTGGTAGAGGGGCAGAGACAGGCATTGGAAGAAGCAGAGGAGGCTCAGGAACGGTGATGGCATCACAAACATCCTGATCAGTCTCCTCTGGCAAGATAAGCTTGCGTTTCCTCGGTTGAACAACATCGGCCGGAGCAGTATCCACAAGGGCTGCAGGCAGAGGAGGCTCAGAGGAGGCAGGTGGAGTACCATGGTTGAGTATAGAGGAAATGGTACGAAATACCGGAGAGATGGAGGGAAGAGAAGGCTGAGAAGGCAGGAGGAGAGAAGGTGGAGGGGAAGGAGGGCTGGGTACAAGAGGGGCAGAAATAGCCTCAAAGGGATTTGCTGAAGCTAAAGAGGCAAGATGGCTAGGCCGGAGAGGAGGGGCAAGGAGTTTGGGCACTGGTGGAGGGAGGTTAGGGCGAGTTACCCGAGGACTAGGAGGAGAAAAATCAAACCCTGGGATCTCAGAATCACCACCACTCTCTTGAACAGATGATTCCTCATCCAAACTAACGTCCTGTTTGCCTTTACGGGCAGCTTTGACTTTAGCAACCCTCTGCTTGGACTGGTCCAGAACAAATTTCCCTTGACGAGTTATCTTAATTCCCATCCTGGTCAAGGTGTCTTTTGAGTAATAGCTGGTGGTTTTCAGACAAGTGGGATGCTCATCCTCAGGGAATTCAACCATATAATGCTGAAAGATTCTCATCAGCAGAAGGTTATAGGGAAAAGAGGTTGCAGGGCTTGAGGATACACTCTGAATCATTCGTCTCAAAATGATATAACCAATATCAATCGGGTCCTTCATATAGATGGCATAAAGGATGACTAGCTCCATGGTGCTAATGTCATCATAATGACCTCCCTTAGGAAGAACATTATAGCAAATCATCTGATGAAAAAGACGGGCACGAATGGTTAGGTGTTTGCTCTTTAAGGGATTGGGTATACTTTGCGGATCTAAGGCAATTTTCCTTAAAAATTGTTGTCCATCAGGAAGTCTGAGAAAAGGAATTTCTTGACCAATGGCAAAAATTTTGGGACGTAGATCCAAATGGGGAGAGCCCAAAATCTCATTGATGGATTTGGAAGTAAGTTCTATGTGTTTTCCATGCACATAGCTTGAAAGAAGAGAATTGTCAGAAGTATGGCTGAGATTAGCATAGAACATTCTAATGGCAGAGGGAAAATAGAAAGATTCAACCTCAAACAGCCCGATTAAACCATATCACTAAGGGGTCGACAATGTTAAAAGGAACAAGCTCGTTAGGAACCATACCACGGCCTGGAATAACCTTCTTATCCTTGTAATCGCCGGTATACCGGATTTCTGCATCCTCATCAATAAAGTATAGAGACGGCCAGCTATTTGCCCGAGGGAAGAACACACGGGCCGACTGGTATTGGGTTTGGTTTTCTTTTTCGAGGTCCCGCATTCACCCCGAGACGATGAAGCGAGATGACGTGATCGAAAGTCTGGTCCATTGGAGAATTTTTTTTGTGAAGATGACCTAGAGAACGAAAGGGTTTAAGGCGAGGGTTTCTCTGAGAGCGCGCGAAAGATGAAGCGTCTGGGAGAAGAAATCGAGTTTAAACGAGAGAGAACCACGCCTGACATAATGAATCACACGTGTAAACAGATAGTGCCTTATTGCAGACACGTGTCGGCAGATGTAGAAAATATATCATCCGTCCTGGGATGATGTATTTCACTTCCGGTGAATAGTAAACACACCGGATAAGGTAAAAAAACAGAAAAAAATATGAAAAAAAAAAAAAAAAAAAAAAAAAAAAAAAAAAAAAAAAAAAAAAAAAAAAAAAAAAAAAAAAAAAAAAAAAAAAAAAAAAAAAAAAAAAAAAAAAAAAAAAAAAAAAAAAAAAAAAAAAAAAAAAAAAAAAAAAAAAAAAAAAAAAAAAAAAAAAAAAAAAAAAAAAAAAAAAAAAAAAAAAAAAAAAAAAAAAAAAAAAAAAAAAAAAAAAAAAAAAAAAAAAAAAAAAAAAAAAAAAAAAAAAAAAAAAAAAAAAAAAAAAAAAAAAAAAAAAAAAAAAAAAAAAAAAAAAAAAAAAAAAAAAAAAAAAAAAAAAAAAAAAAAAAAAAAAAAAAAAAAAAAAAAAAAAAAAAAAAAAAAAAAAAAAAAAAAAAAAAAAAAAAAAAAAAAAAAAAAAAAAAAAAAAAAAAAAAAAAAAAAAAAAAAAAAAAAAAAAAAAAAAAAAAAAAAAAAAAAAAAAAAAAAAAAAAAAAAAAAAAAAAAAAAAAAAAAAAAAAAAATAGGAAAACCATAACAATCCTTAACTTTTCTTATACTTGAGAAGACCTAATCTTATTCTAATACCACAGAAGGTTTTCTCATCCAACGGTTTTGTGAAAATATCTGCCAATTGATCAACTGAATTACAAACTCTAAAGAAATATCACCTCTTTGAACATGATCTCTAATAAGTGATATCTGACATCTATGTGTTTTGTTCTAGAGTGCTGAATTGGATTTTGGAAATATTATAGCACTGGTGTTATCACACCGAATAGGAATCCTATCATAAAACAGATTGTAATCTTCCAAGGTTTGTTTCATCCAAAGCATTGTGCACAACAAATGCCTGCAGCAATATATTCACTTTCAGCAGTTGACAATGCAACAGAATTTTGTTTCTTAGAATACCACGAACAAGAGATTCACCAAGGAATTGGACAAGTTCCACTGGTGCTTTTCCTATCCACTAGACTACCTGCATAATCAGAATCTGGTATCCTATTAGACTGAAGAAGTACCTTTGGATACCATAAGCCATAAGTCAGGTGTCCCACTTAAATATTTAAAATCCTTTTGACAGCACTTAAGTGAGATTCCTTAGGGGCAGCCTGAAATCTAGCACAAAGACATACACTGAAAAGAATATCTGGCATGCTTGCAGTCAGATATAACAGAGATCCAATCATACCACGATACTTCTTGATATCTACATTTACTCCTTTTCATCTTTATCCAATTTAGTAGTGGTACTCATGGGAGTCTTAGAAGATTTGACAGATTTCATACTCATTTCAAATTCACTTTGCATGAGGGAAGAAAACTCATTACACATTTTGACATTTGTTGATCCAAAAATAATGTCATCGACATAAATTTGAACTAACAGAATGTCTGCATCCTTTTGCATGGTAAATAGAGTTGACTCAGAATTACCCTTTTGGATACCATAAGCCTAAGTCAGGTGTCCCACTTAAATATTTAAAAATCCTTTTGACAGCACTTAAGTGAGATTCCTTAGGGGCAGCCTGAAATCTAGCACAAAGACATACACTGAAAAGAATATCTGGCCTGCTTGCAGTCAGATATAACAGAGATCCAATCATACCACGATACTTCTTGATATCTACATTTACTCCTTTTTCATCTTTATCCAATTTAGTAGTGGTACTCATGGGAGTCTTAGAAGATTTGACAGATTCTAATCCGAATTTCTTAAGGAGTTCCTTAATGTATTTTTCTTGACAGAAGAAAATTCCATCAGGAGATTGACAGATCTGGAAACCTAAGAAAAACTTTAACTCCCCCATCATACTCATTTCAAATTCACTTTGCATGAGGGAAGAAAACTCATTACACATTTTGACATTTGTTGATCCAAAAATAATGTCATCGACATAAATTTGAACTAACAGAATGTCTGCATCCTTTTGCATGGTAAATAGAGTTGAATCAGAATTACCCTTTTTGAAATTTCTTTCTTCAAGGAAATTCTTCAATCTATCATACCAAGCTCTAGGAGCCTGCTTAAGACCGTAGAGAGCTTTCCTAAGTTTGTAGACATGATCGAGTTTATCAAAGGCTTCAAAACCTAAAGGTTGCTCTACATAAACCTCTTCTGTAATATAACCATTTAAGAATGCACTCTTTACATCCATTTGAAAGAGTGTGAAGTTTTTGTAGCAAGCAAAGGCAAGAAGCATCCTAATTGACTCTAATCTAGCTACAGGGGCAAAAGATTCCTCAAAATCAATTCCCTCTTCCTGAGAGTACCCCTTAGCAACTAGTCTAGCCTTGTTTCTCACAACAATCCCACTTTCATCCAATTTATTCTTATAAACCCATTTGGTTCCAATAATGGGATGATCCTTAGGCCGTGGAACAAGTTCCCATACCTTGCTCCTTTCAAATTGATTTAGCTCCTCTTGCATAGCTAAAATCCATTTTTCATCACTCTCGGCCTCCTCAAATTTCTTAGGCTCTACTTGAGAGATAAATGCTACATTGGCACAGAGATTCCTAAGAGAGGATCTAGTCTTAACTCCTAATGAAGGATCACCTAAGACTTCATCTATTGGATGGTTTCGGACATATTTCCAATCTCTAGGAAGAGTAGGATTTTCATCCTTAAGAGGGATAATATCTAGAGAAGTTGAAGAAGGTTCTAGAGATTTTTCTACAAGAGCAGGATCACTAGGCTTTTCTAAAGAAAGGGAATCTAGTTGATTATCCAAAGTATCATCCTCATCCACATTGATTGTGGGTTGAAGAGACTCATCAAAGTTAACATGGAGAGATTCTTCTACAACAAGAGTTCTTCTATTGAATACTCTATAAGCTTTGCTGGAAAGGGAATAGCCCAGAAAAATTCCAATATCAGATTTGGAATCGAATTTTCCTAAGTTATCCTTAGTATTGAGAATGAAGCATTTACTGCCAAAGGCTCTAAAATACTTGACAGAAGGAGTTTTTCCACTCCAGAGCTCATAGGGAGTTTTCTCTAGGATAGGTCTTATGGAGACCCTATTAAGCACATAGCATGCTGTGGCAACAGCCTCAGCCCAGAAATACTTAGGAAGAGAATTTTCATTGAGCATAGTCCTAGCAAGCTCTTGGAGAGATCTATTCTTCCTCTCAACAACACCATTTTGCTGAGGGGTCCTAGGAGAAGAGAAGTTGTGCTCAATCCCATGTTTGAGACACAAGAGTTCGAATCTTTCGTTTTCAAATTCTCCACCATGATCACTACGAATAGCAATTATGGTGAGCTCCTTTTCATTCTGAACTCTTTTCCTAAAACTAGAGAAGGTATCAAAGGTCTCGTCCTTTGACTTCAGAAAGTAAACCCAAGTGAATCTAGAGAAATCGTCAACAATGACAAAAGCATAGAATTTTCCTCTTAGGCTGGCTATGTTGGAAGGACCAAAGAGGTCCATATGAAGGAGTTGGAGAGGCTTAGAAGTAGAAATTGCATTCTTAGATGCAAAGGAGCTTTTGATTTGCTTGCCCATTTGACAAGCTTCACAGACTTTATCCTTTTCAAAAGATATCTTAGGAATACCTCTAACTAAATTATCCTTAGTAATCTTAGCTAAGGTATCCATTCCTACGTGTCCTAATCTCCTATGCCAGATCCAAGTATCATGAGAAGAATTAACAGCAAAGCATTTTTCATCTGATACAGCAATATCATCTAAATCAATAGTATAGATGTTATCTTTTCTATAACCAATGAACAGAGTTGTGTCATTAGATGCATCTTTAATTATACATGAGGTTGATTTAAAAATCACCTCATATCCTTTATCACATAATTGGCTAATACTAAGCAGATTATGCTTTAATCCATCAACTAATAAAACATTCTCAATAATAGGATTAAAGCTGTTACCTATGTTGCCAATGCCAACAATTTTACCCTTTTGGTTTCCACCAAAGGTAACACTTCCTTTCTTCTTGTTGACAACTGCAAACTTGGTTGAGTCTCCTGTCATATGCCTCGAACATCCACTGTCGAGATACCATTGATTTTTCCCAGGAGAACAGTCAACCTGCAAAACAGAGATCAGGTTGTCTTCTTAGGTACCCAAATCTTTTGGGTCCTAGTGTTAGGCTTGGTTCCCTTAGGAACCCATTGTAAATTGCTACCTGGTTTCTTACTGTTTGTTTTTAATGGGCATAGAAATGATTTATGACCAACTTCATTGCATATATGACAGATAGACGATTTAACAAAGAAATTCTTAAAAACTTTCTTTTTATTAGGCTTGTCATAACCTAATCCTGTTCTGTCAAAATTTGCTCTCTGTCCTCCTATTACCATCTTAAATAATTTTTCGCCCTTAGTGAAGTTCAGAAGAATATTATTCAAATTTTCATTTTTGCTTTTAAGCTCATCAATCTCTTTGACATGCAAATTATTTTCCTTGACATGAATTTCTACCATGTTTGCATTTTCCTTTTTCAAAGCATTGTATTTGGTTTTTAACATGCCAAATTGTTTCACCAAATCATTAAATGCATCTATTAATTCACCATCTTCATTGTCACTTTCGCTATCACTTAAAATACTTGAGGAAGAAATACAAACCTTTTTCTCGTGTGCCATGAAGCACAGATTTGCAACTTCCTCATCTTCTGAAGAGGAGGTATCACCTTCACTGTCATCCCAAGTGGCCTTCATAGCCTTCTTCTTGAACTTCTTAGGATACTTCTTTGTCTGTGGGCAATCTGCCTTCATGTGGCCAGGCTTTCCACATCCAAAGCAAGTGATTTCCTTCTCCTTGTGAGATTTCTCACCCTTTGGAAATCTCCGACCTTGCATTCTTTTTCTTTGGAGGAATTTGCTGAACCTCCTTGTAATAAGGGCTATATCCTCATCATCTTCTTCTTCTTCTTCCTCCTCAGACATATCTTGTTTACTGGAAGAAGCTTTCATAGCAATGTCTTTTCTTTTGAAGTCTCTTTCTCCTTGAGGTCCTCCTTCTCGTTTGACCTCATTGTGATCTCATGTGTCATAAGAGATCCAATGAGTTCCTCAAGTTTCAGAGCCTTGAGATCCTTTGCTTCCTGTATGGCAGTCACCTTTGGCTGCCAGCTTCTTGGAAGACATCTGAGGATCTTCCTAACCTGTTCTTCACTAGAATAAGATTTACCAAGAGCTTTCAAGCCATTAGTTATGTTAGTAAATCTAGTAAACATGGAAGAGACAGATTCATCTTTGGGCATGGAGAATAGTTCATATTCATGTATGAGCATATTAAGTTTACTCTCCTTTACTTGGTTTGTGCCCTCATGTGTGACCTCTAGTAAGTGCCAAATCTCCTGTGCACTTTCACACCCTTGTACTCTATTAAATTCATCTCTATTCAGAGCACAGTACAAGGTATTTATAGCTTTAGCATTCAGGCTCAAGTTTCTCTTATCGGTATCATTTAGTTCATGTGACTCTTTAGGAACTCTAATACCATTCTCTGTTTTAACAGCTATGTATGGACCATTTTCTATATTATTCCACAAGTCATAGTCCATAGTTTGAACATAAATTCTCATTCTAGATTTCCAGTAAACATAGTCATTTCCATCAAAGAATGGAGGTCTAGTGGTAGACTGACCTTCCATTTGAGTAGAGTGTGTGTTGAATGCCATTTCAGATAACACACTATTTTAATATAAACTACTTAGACAATATTAAACCTTGCTCTGATACCAATTGTAGGACCGGAATTGTCTAAGAGGGGGGTGAATTAGACTTTTAAAAATTTAATCTAATAATCAATTAGTTTTACTCTCTTGATTTGACTAATAGCAAATACGGTAATATCAAAAATAAAGAGAGAGTAAGAGAGATTTAACACTAGTACTTTTTACGTGGTTCGGCCAAACTGCCTACGTCCACGCTTCAAGGCTCACCCCTTGAAGATCCTTACCCTTCTCCTCAACGAGAATCAACGGATCGGGATTCCGGGCTCCGATCAAATGCCTTTACACTTTTGGATTGAACTTTCACGGGCGTCAATCCACTGCCTTACACAGATTTGAGTTTGTAAACTTTTAAGCTCACTCTACAACCTCACAGGATGAATCTCAAGTTTCGAATGAGAGATGTAGAGAAAAAATACAGAGAGTTAATCTTTCGCAGCTAGGGCTCAGAATTCAAATTGGCAAAAGTTTTTTTCTTCGAGCTCTAACCTTAACTTAAATACTCTGTCTGCAAAGTAAGCTTGGCTTCAATGCTCCTTATCCAATAATAGAAGCTTAGTTACCGTTGGAGCAACTTTCGTACAATTTCAGGTAGCCGTTGCCGTTTGTAGTTGCAATTCGTCGTCGCCATTAATGTTCTGGAGTTATGGCTGAAAACGACGTCACTGTAGCTTCGCGGCTAATTTGAATTCTGGCGGAAGACAAAGCTTATTTAGTCTTGAACCGCTATCGGATGATGAAGCTGTAAAACCCTTGAACCGGCACCGGAAGATGAAGCTTTAAAAAAAACGCTGTCGTTTGATGATCGGTAGTGTAACTTGATTTCCACTTCTGCCTTTGTCGTTTAGTGGCCGGTAGTGTAATTTGATTTCCACTTCTGCCTTGTCATTAGTGGCCGTTTGTCATTTAGTGCCGGTAGTGTATTTTGATTTCCACTTCTGCCTTTGTCGTTTAGTGGCCGGTAGTGTAATTTGATTTCCACTTCCGCCTTTGTCGTTTAGTGGCCGGTAGTGTAATTTGATTTCCACTTCCACCTTTGTCGTTTAGTGAGCGGTGGACGTCTTCATTTTCGCTTTTCCGCTCTTATCGTTTTGTGATCGGAAGAGTATTCTTGTAAACGACTCCGCTCTTGTCGTTTTGTGACCGGAAGAGTATTCTTGTAAACGACTCCGCTCTTGTCGTTTTGTGACCGGAAGTGTATTCTTGTAAACGACTCCGCTCTTGTCGTTTTGTGACCGGAAGAGTATTCTTGTAAACGACTCCGCTCTTGTCGTTTTGTGACCGGAAGAGTATTCTTGTAAACGACTCCGCTCTTGTCGTTTTGTGACCGGAAGAGTATTCTTGTAAACGACTCCGCTCTTGTCGTTTTGTGACCGGAAGAGTATTCTTGTAAACGACTCCGCTCTTGTCGTTTTGTGACCGGAAGAGTATTCTTGTAAACGACTCCGCTCTTGTCGTTTTGTGACCGGAAGAGTATTCTTGTAAACGACTCCGCTCTTGTCGTTTTGTGACCGGAAGAGTATTCTTGTAAACGACTCCGCTCTTGTCGTTTTGTGACCGGAAGAGTATTCTTGTAACTTGTAAACGACTCCGCTCTTGTCGTTTTGTGACCGGAAGAGTATTCTTGTAAACGACTCCGCTCTTGTCGTTTTGTGACCGGAAGTGTGATTTAACTTATTTAATATATTTCAATCCTGTACACTTAATCATATGCATTAGATACTAAAATACCCTTATCAAGGGCATTTCCAACAGATTAAAATCATATGCCTAATTTATAATTCTCATTTAGTAAACATAATCAAATGATATTATCATATAAACATATCATCAAAAACATATTTAGACTTAAACATCAATTAAGTCAACAAAAACAAGAGAAAGGGGTAAGTGGTTTGGAGTAGTTGTTGTTGTAAGTTAAAAGAAGGGATACAGGAAGGAGGATGGTGGAAGAGAGGAATCTTCCACGTGAGTGGAAGAGTGAAATGGTGTGAGGGGTGGTTTTATAGATTGATTAAGTGGGTGGTTAATTTGGAAAAGTTAAAGTGAGGGTCAAATAAAGGAAGAGGGAGGAGTAAAAGACAAATAGCTTTTCTTCTTCTCCTCTTCCACGAAACCAGCAGCCATGGGAGCTTCTCTCCAAGGTTTTCTTCCATGTTTCTCCAAGATTTAAGGTAAGATTTTAGTGGGTTTTGTAAATATCAGAGCCCCTAGGTTTTAAAAACGGTTCTGTAGACTGCTCGACTGCGCATGCCACTACGCGGACGTCCTTCTTCAACTATAAGTACGTTCTGTTTTATTTCTTTATTTTATTTTTGTTTCTTAGGGTTATCTGTTTAAACTATTTATAGGCTTTATACAATATGACTCGAGGAAGAGATCCTAGAGACGACGCCTTAGACAGACTTACGGAATTGCTGGACCGTCAGTCTCAGCACATGGATCGGCAGACACAACAAATTGAGAGTTTAGTGAATCGAGAGAATCAAAGGGTCCAAGAGTTGGTGGTTCCTAACAGCCAGGGCATGTAGAAGTTCCAAAGTCTTCGACCTCCGGTGTTTGACGGCCGATCATCTGATCCAACAGTTGCTGAGGAATGGATCAGGGTGATGGAGGACATGGTGGGTTATGCAAAAGTTGGAAACGAGAGCAAGGTGGCCTATGTCACCTTTCATTTGGCGTTGGATGCCCGTTTCTGGTGGGATTCGATCAAAGCAACGACGGATGTATCGATTATGACCTGGGAACGGTTCAAGACCGTATTCTTCGACAAGCATTTTAGCCGCACTGTGAGAGTGGCAAAGAGAAATGAATTTACGCAGCTGAAGCAGACAGGTTCAGTTGCTGATTATATTCGGAAGTTCGAGGCTTTATCATGATTTGCACCGCGTCTTGTCAGCGACAACGAAGACAAAGTGCATCAGTTTATGGAGGGGCTAAATCCTGAGATCAAGATGAACATTGTGGTGTCAGGCATTATAGATGTGCTTTATTCTGATATTGCAGCCAGGGCTCTGGATTTCGAGGCTGCCAGAGCGACTTGTATTAGGCCGAGGGAGCCAGTTAAGGGCTTCTTCCGTGAGATTCGTCCTCAGTCTCAGAACCGAGGATGGCAACCCAGAGCACCACAGCCCCAACAGCAGCAAAGAGGAGTAAGGAGGCCTTTAGAGGGAGGCAACGATCGGGGCAAGGGCAAGCAGGTACAGGGGACTTCTCAGATACCCTGGTGCCCTAAGTGTCAGCGAGAGCATAGTGGAGAGTGCTGGGTTGGCACTAACAAATGTTTTAGATGTGGTGAAGTCGGCCATTACGTCAGGGATTGTCCAAAGCCCGACCGAGATCAGTTGGGCGGAGATCAGAGGAGAGTCATGCCCAGGATTTTTGCTTTTATCGAGCTTGGAAATATCGATGATGAGGCTCAGACTTCCATGATAGCAGGTACCATTTTGATTATGGGCGTAGCGGTATTTTCGTTGATAGACACTGGAGCTACGCATTCCTTTATTTCAACTGCTTGCATGGCTAGATTGGGATTAGCGTCTGAGTTAGCAGAGGTCGAGTATAGAGTGATGCTGCCTTCGGGAGAGCACATGCAGTCGGATCGTATTCTCCAGGGCAATGTCGTCTTAGTGGGGGATGCTACCCTTTATGCTTGTCTGATAGTTTTGAGCATAGAGCGGTACGATCTTATCTTAGGGATGGACTGGCTGTCACAGCACTTTGCCACCATCGATTGTCGATCCGGGATTGTGACCTTTCGACTCCCGGGTAAAGCAGAGTTTTCTTATCAGGCGATAAACCGATTGAGTGGGTCGCCTATTTCTTATTCAATGAAGGTCAACGAGTAGTTTAAAGGTGAGTGCTCTATTTAGTTGGCCAATGTATTTGATACTCAGTTGCTCAGCGAAGTAAAGCCGAGTGACATTCATATAGTCAGAGAATTCTCTGAGATCTTCCTTGATGATCTCCCTGGTTTGCCACCAGACCAGGAGATTGAATTTGTGATTGATGTTTATTCTAGTTCGGCGCCAGTGTCAAAGAATGCGTATAGATTGGCGCCTGCTGAGTTGAAAGAGTTAAAATCTCAGTTGGATGAGTTACTAGACAAGGGTTTCATACGACCCAGTTTTTCACCCTGGGGTGCGCCCGTTCTATTCGTCAAGAAGAAAGATGGGACCCTCAGGATGTGCGTGGATTACAGGGAACTGAATAAGCTTACAGTGAAGAATAAGTATCCACTGCCACGGATCGATAATTTGTTTGATCAACTACAGGGTGCCCGAGTATTTTCCAGGATTGACCTACGCTCGGGTTATTATCAATTGAAAGTCCGGAGGGAAGATATTCAGAAAACAGCATTCCGAACGAGGTATGGGCATTACGAGTTTCTTGTCATGTCATTTGGACTTACTAATGCCCCTGCAGCGTTTATGGACTTGATGAACCGAGTCTTCAAGGAGTACTTGGACCAGTTTGTTGTTGTTTTCATCGACGACATTCTTATCTATTCAAAGACGAAGGAAGAACACGAGGAGCACTTGAGAATAGTTATGAGGATTCTATGCCAGCACCAGTTGTATCCGAAGTTCTCTAAGTGCGAGTTTTGGCTGGATAGGGTCAGTTTTCTTGGCCACATCATATCAGAAGAAGGAGTTTCTGTAAATCCGAGCAAGATTCAGGTGGTCAGAGGTTGGCCACAGCCTAAAAACGTGTGTGAAGTACGTGGATTTCTCGGGTTAGCTGGCTACTATCGAAAATTTATAGAGGGATTTTCAAAGATTGCAGTTTCCCTCTCGCGCTTGACTCGGAAGAATGAGAAGTTTGTGTGGTCGGCTGCTTGTGACAATAGTTTTATAGAGTTGAAGTGGAAGTTGACCACAGCTCCAGTTCTGACGCTACCTGTCGAAGGTATGAGATTCAGTATATATTGTGATGCATCCGGAGTTGGGCTCGGATGCGTGCTTATGCAGGAGGGTAGGGTGATTGCTTATGCTTCTAGACAGTTGAAGCCCTACGAGCAGAATTATCCTACGCATGATCTGGAGTTAGCAGCCGTGGTCTTCTCACCGAAAATTTGGAGACATTATTTATATGGGCAGCAGTGCGAGATATTTTCAGACCACAAAAGCTTGAAGTACTTGTTTATGCAGAAGGAACTGAATATGCGACAGAGAAGGTGGCTTGAGTTCGTCAAAGACTATGAGTTTGAGATAAAGTACCATCCAGGAAAGGCGAACAAGGTCGCTGATGCTTTAAGCCGAGTGCCTTCCTCGAGTCAGCCTTCACTTGCAGCTATGTCGGTTACATTACGGTCTGAGATTGAGAGGTTCGATGTGGAGATAGTGGCAGAGTTGTCCAGTATGCTCACCAACATTTCTCTCAGGCTGACTATTCTGGATAAGATACGTGAAGCTCAACAGAAAGATATGGAGTGCGAGGAGTTTCGATTGGGCTTGACATCTGAGGATTCGTCGGATTTCCATTTATCAGAGGATGGTATTCTAAAGTTCAGGCATAGGTGGTACGTGCCTAACGATGAGGAGCTAAAAAAGGAGATATTGGCTGAGGCGCACTCTTCAGCTTATTCTGTGCACCCGGGAAGTACCAAGATGTACCGGGACTTAAAGCAACACTTCTGGTGGCCAAACATGAAGAGGGAGATCGCCAAATATGTCGAAACCTGTTTCGTTTGTTAACAGGTTAAGGCAGAACACCAGAGGCCGGCCGGAACGTTATAGCCACTGCCTATTCTGGAGTGGAAATGGGAGCAGATCTCCATGGATTTTATTGTGGGGCTCCCGTGGATGACGAAGGGTCATGACGGCATCTGGGTGATTGTGGACCGATTGAAAAAGTCGGCTCACTTTTTATCTGTGAAGATGACGTCTTCTATGGACCAGCTTGCCGAACTTTATGTACAGGAGGTGGTTAGACTGCATGCAGTGCCAGCTTCTATTGTCTCAGACAGAGATCCGAGATTCACTTCTAAGTTCTGGAAGAGTTTGCACAAAGCTATGGGAACTCAGCTAAATTTCAGCACAGCCTTTCACCCTCAGACTGATGATCAGACAGAGAGGACAAATCAGATTCTAGAGGATATGCTCAGAGCTTGTGTAATGGAATTTCAGGGATCGTGGAGCAGGTATTTGCCACTGATCGAGTTCTCTTATAACAACAGCTTCCAGGCTACCATCGATATGGCTCCGTACGAGGCTTTGTATGAGCGAAAGTGTAGGTCTTCATTGTATTGGGACGAGGTTGGTGAAGCCAGTATTGTTGGTCCCAAGATTCTACAACAAACGGCAGAGAAGATTGCCATTATTAGACAACGCATTGAGATAGCTCAGAGTCGACAGAAGAGCTATGCTGACACGAGACGGAGGGAATTAGAGTTTGAAGAAGGTGATGAGGTTTATCTAAAGGTTTCTCCGTTTAAAGGCGTTATGATATTTGGAAGAAAGGACAAGTTAAACCCTCGTTATGTGGGGCCATTTCCTATTTTGAAGAAGATCGGGAAGATGGCGTATAGATTGCAGCTTCCGACTTCAATGGAAGGCATCCATGACGTATTTCATGTATCTATGCTTCGGAAGTGTTTGCGCGATCCATCACATATTGTGGAGGCGAGAGACATCGAGGTACAGCCTACCTTGACATATGTGGAGAGGCCGGTACGTATTTTGGAGTCGTCCATCAAAGTATTGCGCAACAAAGAGATTCCGCTAGTTAAAGTCCTATGGCGGAACCACGAGGTTGAAGAAGCGACTTGGGAGCGACAACAAGATATGATGGCTAAGTATCCCGAGTTGTTTGTATAGTAAAATTTTGAGGACAAAATTTTAAATAAGGTGGATGGAATGTAACACCGGGTTCTTTACGGGATTTTGTATATTAATAAATGAAGGCATTTTTGTAATTATGTCAAATCAAGTCCATTTTGTGAAAAGAAAGTATTATTACGATCCTAATAATTAATAGGGATTTTGAGAAAATTTCGGGAATTTTAGGAGTTAACGCTAATTTTACGAGAATTACATTTCTCGTAATATGATGGATGTTTTCGTAAAAATAGTAAACGGGGTCCGAATTGCAAACGGACAATTTTAATGGAACCCTGGTAGTAAGTTGAAGTTATTGGCAAAGTAAGGAAATTTGGAGAAACCAAATCATTGATCAATTAACGAAACAAAGGACGAAACAAATAGAAAATCAAAAGAAGGGCAAAATGATAATTTGCAAAGTCAAAATTTTGATTAAAAGCACATGGCTTCTTTTTCTCCACGCCATTTCCTCTCTTCCCAGGCGATTCTCCATTTCCGACGTAGATCTCCACGACGATCCCATTTTCGGCGTCCGTTCTTCCTCCGTTTGTCCTCCATTCTTCACGTTTTCTTCCCTAAACTCGATTCTAGGTAAGGTTCTATGGTTTTGGAAAGTCTATTCGTAGTTTTCGGAGCGTTTGATAGTTAGGGTTTCGTTTAGGTTTTGTGAAAACGTAGTTTAAAGTTAGAAATTGATAGGTTTGACGTATTGGCGAGTATATTGAACGTATTAAACGTTCTTGGACGAAATCTAATGTGTGTTCGGTGTTTAGGTTGAAAAACTGGATTTTTAGGTTTGAGAATCTCCGTTAATGGAGTTTAGAAATTTACGAGCGTGAATTTCACGATAAAATGCCTCATTGAGATAAGTTAGAATTTTAGGAAAATTTCCTTAGTTAAGGTTCGTTAAATTTGGACGTTTAACGGTTTAAATCTCGTTTAACGACAATTGTTGTGTTTTGTCTCAGACGAACAACCCTCGTGGACGGAGCTCGAAGTTCAGTGCGCACGAGGTAAGTTCTCGTGACTTACTTGGCCGAGTGGCCTACACCGTATGTCGATGTCGCGTCGAGGATCTCTGAAGAATTGTTTGTTTATATGCTTTGGTTGGGTAGATAGGGTTAGTTCTTTTATATAGGTTATGTTTTTATAGTCTTGATGGTATGTATGATGCTTGTTTACTTTATGCCTATAATTGTTCATGCATCACGTATTTCAAAATAGCATGAAAATGAATTTCTGCACGCGTTTAAGAAAATGAAATGAACGAATGTAATGAATCCATGTAATCTGTTATCTGGTTACGCGAGGTGGGGCTCAGGCACGACTGTTATGGGTGCGAGCGTGTACCCCCAGTTAGGTGAAGAGGGCAGTCCGACCGCAGAATGTGTCCTCTCTATCTAATAGGCTGAGACCTCGGTAACATTCTGTCTGCGACGTAATGAAAAGAAAATGAGCATGATTTCTGAAACTCATACGCACAGTATGCATTGCATTTACAAGACTTGCTGAGATTTTTATCTCATAGTATGTCTGTATGGTGTAGGTGATATAGAAGCAGGTGAGGACGACATTCATCCACTCGATGTACAGGATGGTTGAAGAAGAATGGTTGCGGTGGTGTGCATGAGCAGTCGATGCGTATGTTGACCCGTGAGGATGTATGTACGTATTTTGGGATATTTTGGATAGGTTTAAGGTAAATAATTGTATAGTTAGAAACATTTTTGGATGTTTGGTTCTGGATGGTGGATAGGATTGTGTAATACCCGGCTTTACGGGATATTAATATTATATTATATGATGGCATTTTTGTAAATATGTCAAATCAAACCCGTTTTCCGAAGAGAAAGCGTCATTAGAATCCTAATGATTAATAGGAATTTTAAGGAAATTACGAGAATTTTCAAAATAGTAACGCTGAATTTCGAGTAATTACGTTCGTCGTAATTTAAAGGACATTTAGCAAAAATAGTAAACGGGGTCCGATTTACGAACAGACAGTTTTAATAAATCCCAAATGATAAGTTTGAGTTATTGGTAAATTAAGGAAATTTGGAGAAACCGAATCGCCGGTCAATTAAAGAAACGAAGGACGAAAAAAATAGAAAATCAAAGGAAGGACAAAAATGTAATTTGCAAAGTCAATGTTTTTTTATTAAAAACCACTTTCTTCTTCTTCTCCACGCCTTTTCTTCTCTTCCTGCGCGTTCTCCTTCCCCTTTGGCGATCAACGGCGATCGCTCCTCTCCAACGCTCGTCCGTCCTCCGTTCGCCTTCCGTCCTTTATGTTTTCTCATCCTGTCGCAACCTTAGGTATGATTCTATGCTTTTGAAGCATTATAGTTTGGTTTTCACAAAGTGTAACGGTTAGGGTTTTGTTTAGGTTTTGTAAAAAAACGCGGTTTAGGGTTCGAAATCGATAGCTCTACCGTATTTGTGAAAATAATGAACGTATTGAGCGTTATTGGATAAAGTTAATCGATTTAGGACGAATGTTAGAGATTTAACAATTTTCGAGTTTTGGGGGAAAACTCTTTAATAGTGATTTCGGGGTATTGGACGTTATTTGATGGATGAAAATGCCCCATTGAGCTAAGTTAGAATTTTAGGAGAATTTCCTTAGTTAAGGTTTCGTTAATTTTGGACGTGTATTGGCTGAAACTAGTTTTAATGGCGAATGTTGTGTTTTGCCTCAGACAAACAACGCTCGTGGACGGAGCTTAAGCTGTAGCGGACACGAGGTAAGTTCTCGTGACTTACTCTGGCCGATTGGCCTACACCGTACTTCGATGTCGCGTCGAGGATCTTAGAGTATTGTGTGTTTAAATTGCTTTGGTTGGGTAGTTAGGTTAATCGTTTATTAGGTTATGTTTTTATTCGTCTTGATGGTATGCATGTTGGTTGTTTATTTTATATTTATAACTGTTCATGCATCACGTATTTTAACTAAGCATGAAAATGAATTTCCGCACGATGTTTTCAGAAAACCGATGTGGCCTGAAAGGGGGCTATCGATCTATCGTGCGGGCCGATTAAGGGTCTGGCTTATACCACATCTCATGTAATGTAATAAAATACGTAATCTGTTATCTGGTCACGCGAGGTGGGGCTCAGGCACGGCTGTACGTGTTGTAAGCGTGTACCCCCCTCCTCTAGCTGGAAAGAGTAGTCCGACCGCTGGATGGGCTCTCTCCGGTTAGAGGGATGAGATCTCGGTGATATTCTGTCTGCCACGATCTGTATGTTATGCATGATTTCTGAACTTCATATGCACTGCACGCATTTGCATTTACGTAGAATTTACTGAGCCTTTAGCTCATAGTGTGTCTGTATGGTGTAGGTGACATAGAAGCAGGTGAGGACGATGTTCCTCCGCCCGATGTACAGGATGGTTGAAGAAGAACGATCACGGTGGTGTGCATAAGCAGTCATCGCGTATGTTGACCCGTGAGGATAACGGTTAGGTATTTTGAGGGTTTTTGGGCGAACTGGGTTTATTATGAATTATTGTATAGTTAAAGATATTTTATGATGTTTGGTTCTGTATAGTGGATAGATTACGTTTTGAGTTTTAAAACGTTTTGAAAATGTATTTTGTAAATGTTTGATATTAGAGGAATCGTTCAGTTTTTAAATCGAACCACGCGGTTTGTTTTTACGAAGTCTGGTTATATTTTAAATACGTTTTGAGTCGGTATTTAGGGTGATTCGGTGAATGTGAAAAAAATGAAGATATGAGTGAGTTTATATTTGATGTTATTGTGTTGGTTAGGGTTATGTATAAGTTGTAATTGTGTAGTTGGCGCAGGAGAAAAAGAAAGAAAGAAAGAGGAAAGAAATGGAACGAAAGAGGGAGGGAGGCAAGGAGAGTGGCGATTGATCGCCTGAGGAGGGGATCAATCACCCCTCTTGGATCGTTACTCCCTGGAATTCCAGGGAGTGTGGCAACCAATCACCACAAACTGTGTCGATTGATCGCCACTGGCGTTTTGGCAACAGGCGATTGTTCGCCTGTTGCGATCGCCTACGGGCGATTGATCGCCCCTTTATGGGCAATCAATCGCCCCTGTATATTGGGATGAAAACCCCTTTTTGTCCCTCGGCCGATGCTTAATTGTTTTTAAATGTTTTAATTTGTTTTACATATTTGTTTTAATTGTTTTAGTATTTGTTTTAAACGAATTACTAAACGAACTCTGATTCTGATTTAATAACCGCTTAAGGTTAGGTCTAAAGTTTATAATGATAAGTATAAGAAAAAAATTTTGGGTACAGTATTAGGGTCGTCACATTTATGGTATCAGAGCCCCCGGGTTTTAAAAACTGTTCTGTAGACTGCTCGACTGCGCATGCCACTACGCGAACGTCCTTCTTCAACTGTAAGTATGTTATGTTGTATTTCTTTGTTTTGTTTCTTAGGATTATCTGTTTAAACTTATAGGCTTTATACAATATAGTTTGAGGAAAGGATCCTAGAGACGACGCGTTAGATCGACTTACGAAATTGCTGGACCGTCAGTCTCAGTATATGGACCGGCAGGCACAACAGATCGAAAGCTTAGTGAATCGAGAGACTCAGAGGGCCCAAGAGTTGGTGGTGCCTAACAACCAGGGCATGCAGAAGTTTCAAAGCCTCCGACCCCCAGTGTTCGACGGCCGATCATCAGATCCAACAGTTGCTGAGGAATGGATTAGGGTGATGGAGGATATACTGAGTTATGTAGAGGTAGGGAACGAGAGTAAGGTGGCTTATGTTACTTTCCACCTGGCATTAGACGCCCGTTTCTGGTGGGATTCGATGAAGTCGACGACAGACGTATCAGTTATGACTTGGGAGCGGTTTAAGACCGTATTCTTCGACAAGTACTTCAGCCGCACAGTGAGGACGGCAAAGAGGAATGAGTTTACGCAGCTGAAGCAGACAGGTTTTAGTTGCAGAGTATATCCAAAAGTTCGAGGCCTTATCGCAATTTGCTCCGCGCCTTGTCAGCGACAATGAGGAGAAGGTGCACCATTTTATGGAGGGACTTAATCCAGAGATTCGGATGGACGTTGTTGTATCAGGTATTATCGATGTTCCCTATTCTGACATTACAGCTAGAGCTCTGGATATCGAGGCTGCCAGAGCTACTTGTGTTAGACTGAGGGAGCCAGCTAAGGGCTTCTTCCGTGAGATCCGACTTCAGTCGCAGAACCGAGGTTGGCAATCTAGAGCACAGCCCCAGCAGCAGCAGAGGGGTGTGAAGAGACCTCTTGAAGGAGGTAATGATCAGGGTAAGGGGAAGCAAGTGCAGGGGGGTTCTCAGATACCGTGGTGTCCCATATGCCAGAGGGAGCACAGTGGTGAGTGCCGTGTTGGTACTAATAGATGTTTTAGATGTGGGGAGATTGGCCATTACGTCAAGGATTGCCCGAAGCCCGGCCGAGATTTGTCAGGCGGTGATCAGAGGAGGGTTATGCCGAGGATTTTTGCATTTATTGAGCCTGGCGATGTCGATGACGAGGCTCAGCCCTCTGTGATTGCAGGTACTATTCTGATTATGGGCACCGCTGTTTTTGCTTTGATGGATACAGGAGCTACACACTCCTTCATATCGACTGCATGCATGACTATATCGGGATTAGAGTCTGAGTTAGCTGGGGTCGAGTATAGAGTGATGCTGCCTTCTGGAGAGCTTATGCAGTCAGAACGTATTCTTCAGGGCAACGTCATCTCAGTGGGGGATATTACCCTTTATGCTCGTTTGATAGTTATGAGCATAGAGCGGTATGATCTTATCTTAGGGATGGACTGGCTTGCACAGCACTTCGCCACCGTCGATTGTCGTTCCTGGGATTATGACCTTCCGACCGCCGGGTAAAGCCGAGTTTTCTTATCAGGCGATGAGCAGATTGAGCGGATCGCCTATTTCTTATTCCATGAAGGTCAACGAGCTGTTTAAAGGTGCGTGCTCTATTTATTTGGCCTCAGTATTTGATGTTCATTTGCTCAGCGGAGTAAAGCCGAGCGACATTCCTATAGTCAGAGAGTTCTCTGAGATATTCCTTGATGATCTTCCCGGACTACCGCCAGACCGGGAGATTGAGTTTACTATTGATGTCTATCCGAATACCGCGCCAAGGTTTAAAAACCCGTATCGGTTGGCACCAGCTGAGTTGAGAGAGCTGAGAACTCAGCTTGATGAGTTGTTAGAGAAGGGTTTTATCCGACCCAGTGTTTCACCCTGGGGTGCGCCCGTTCTGTTTGTCAAGAAGAAAGACGGGACCCTAAGGATGTGCATCGATTACAGAGAGTTGAACAAATTGACGGTGAAGAATAAGTATCCACTGCCCCGGATCGATGACTTGTTTGATCAGCTACAGGGTGCTCGAGTATTTTCCAGGATTGACCTACGCTCGGGTTATTATCAGCTGAAAATCCAGAGAGAGGATATTCAAAAAACGGCATTCAGAACGAGGTATGGGCATTATGAGTTCCTTGTCATGTCTTTTGGACTTACTAATGCCCCTGCAGCGTTTATGGATTTGATGAACTGTGTCTTCAAGGAGAACTTGGACAAGTTCGTGGTGGTTTTCATCGACGATATCTTGATTTACTCTAAGACGAAGGAAGAACACGAGGAGCATTTGAGGATTGTATTACGAATTCTGAGTCAACGCCAGCTATATCCAAAGTTCTCTAAATGCGAGTTTTGGTTGGATCGGGTCAATTTTCTTGGCCATATTATATCACAGGATGGAGTTTCTGTGGATCCGAGCAAGATTCAGTTGGTTAGAGATTGGCCGCAGCCGAAGAACGTACGTGAGGTGCGTGGATTTCTTGGATTAGCTGGTTATTATCAGAAGTTTATAGAGGGATTTTCGAAGATCGCACTTCCTCTTTCACGATTGACTCGGAAGAACGAGAGATTTATATGGTCGGCTGCTTGTGACAGCAGTTTTATGGAGTTAAAGCAGAGATTGACCACCACTCCAGTACTGGCGCTACCTGTTGAAGGTGACAAGTTTAGTATTTATTGTGATGCGTCTGGAGTTGGACTCAGTTGTGTATTGATGCAGGAGGGGAGAGTTATTGCTTATGCTTCTCGACAGCTGAAGCCGTACGAATAGAGTTACCCTACGCACGATCTTGAGTTAGCCGCTGTGGTCTTCGCACTGAAAATATGGAGACATTAGTTATATGGGCAGCAGTGCGAGATATTTTCCGACCACAAGAGCTTGAAGTATTTATTTACGCAGAAGGAGCTGAATATGCAACAGAGACGGTGGCTTGAGTTCGTCAAAGATTATGATTTTGATATCAAGTACCATCCAGGAAAGGCGAACAAGGTTGCTGATGCTTTGAGTAGAGTGCCTTCTATGAGTCAGCCTTCACTAGCAACGATGTCAGTCACGCTGCGGTCTGAGATTGAGAGATTCGATGTGGAGATAGTGGCAGAGTTGTCTAGTATGCTCACCAACATTTCTCTCAGGCCGACCATTCTGGATAGGATACGCGAAGCTCAGCAGAATGATATGGAGTATGAGGAGCTTCGATCGAGTATGACGTTGGGTGATTCGTTGAATTTTCACTTATCAGATGATGGTATTCTGAAGTTCGGGCATAGGTGGTACGTGCCTAACGACGAGGATCTGAAGAAGGAGATATTGGCCGAGGCACATTCTTCGGCATATTCTGTGCACCCGGGAAGTACTAAGATGTACCGGGATTTATAGCAACATTTCTGGTGGCCAAATATGAAGAGAGAGGTCGCCAAGTACGTTGAAACCTGTCTAGTCTGTCAACAAGTAAAGGCAGAGCACCAGAGACCGGCCGGAACGTTATTGCCACTGCCGATTCCGGAGTGAAAATGGGAGCAGATCTCCATGGATTTTATTGTGGGACTCCCGAGGACGACGAAGGGCCATGATGGTGTTTGGGTAATCGTGGACCGATTGACAAAGTCGGCCCACTTCTTATCTGTGAGGATGACATCTTCTATGGAACAGCTTGCCGAGCTTTACGTTCAAGAGATTGTTAGACTGCATGGAGTGCCAGTTTCTATTGTCTCATATCGTGATCCGAGATTTACTTCGAAGTTCTGGAAGAGCCTGCTTAAAGCTATGGGGACTCAGCTTAATTTTAGCAGGGCATTTCATCCTCAGACTGATGGACAGACAGAGAGGACTAATCAGATTCTCGAGGATATGCTCAGAGCCTGTGTGCTGGAGTTTCAGGGATCGTGGAGCAGGTATTTGCCACTGATCGAGTTCTCTTATAACAACAGCTTCCAGGCTACCATCGGTATGGCTCCGTATGAAGCCTTATATGGTCGAAAGTGTAGGTCTCCGTTATATTAGGACGAGGTTGGCGAGGCCAGCATCGTTGGTCCAGAGATTCAATAGCAAACGGCAGAGAAGATTGCCATTATTCGACAGCGTATAGAGGTAGCTCAGAGCAGACAGAAGAGCTATGCTGACACAAGACGGAGAGAGCTAGAGTTCGAAGAAGGTGACGAGGTTTATCTTAAAGTTTCTCCGTTTAAAGGCGTTGTAAGATTTGGAAGGAGGGGCAAGTTAAACCCTCGATATGTGGGGCCCTTTCCTATTCTGAAGAAGATCAGGATGTTGGCGTACAGACTACAGCTTCCGGCTTCTATGGAGGGTATCCACGATGTATTCCATGTGTCTATGCTTCGGAAGTGTCTACGCGATCCATCGCATATCGTCGAAGCTAGAGAGATCGAGGTACAGCCTACCTTGACTTATGAGGAGAGACCCGTACGCATTTTGGAGTCTTCCATCAAAGTTTTGCGCAACAAAGAGATTCCGTTAATCAAAGTCCTATGGCGGAACCACGAGGTGGAAGAGGCTACTTGGGAGCGACAGGAGGATATGATGACTAAATATCCTGAGTTGTTTGTATGATTTAATTTTGTGGACAAAATTCTAAATAAGGTGGATGGAATATAATACCCGGCTTTACGGGATATTAATATTATATTATATGATGGTATTTTTGTAAATATGTCAAATCAAACCCGTTTTACGAAGAGAAAGCGTCATTAGAATCCTAATGATTAATAGGAATTTTAAGAAAGTTACGAGAATTTTCGAAATAGTAACGCTGAATTTCGAGTAATTACGTTCGTCGTAATTTAAAGGACATTTAGCAAAAATAGTAAACGGGATCCGATTTGCGAACGGACAGTTTTAATAAATCCCAAATGATAAGTTTGAGTTATTGGTAAATTAAGGAAATTTGGAGAAACCGAATCGCTGGTCAATTAAAGAAACGAAGGACGAAACAAATAGAAAATCAAAGGAAGGGCAAAAATATATATTGCAAAGTCAATGTTTTTTTATTAAAAACCACTTTCTTCTTCTTCTCCACGCCATTTCTTCTCTTCCTGCGCGTTCTCCTTCCCCTTTGGCGATCAACGGCGATCGCTCCTCTCCGACGCTCGTCCGTCCTCCGTTCGCCTTCCGTCCTTTACGTTTTCTCCTCCTCTCGCAACCCTAAGTATGATTATATGCTTTTGAAGCATTATAGTTTCGGTTTTCACAAAGTGTAACGATTAGGGTTTTGTTTAGGTTTTGTAAAAAAATGCGGTTTAGGGTTCGAAATCAATAGCTCTACCGTATTTGTGAAAATAATGAACGTATTGAGCATTATTGGATAAAGTTAATCTATTTAGGACGAATGTTAGAGATTTAACAATTTCTGAGTTTTGGGGGAAAACTCGTTAATAGTGATTTCGGGGTATTGGGCGTTATTTGATGGATGAAAACGCCTCATTGAGCTAAGTTAGAATTTTAGGAGAATTTCCTTAGTTAAGGTTTCGTTAAATTTGGACGTGTATTGGCTGAAACTAGTTTTAATGGCGAATGTTGTGTTTTGCCTCAGACAAACAACGCTCGTGGACGGAGCTTAAGCTGTAGCGGACACGAGGTAAGTTCTCGTGACTTACTCTGGCCGATTGGCCTACACCGTACTTCGATGTCGCGTCGAGGATCTTAGAGTATTGTGTATTTAAATTGCTTTAGTTGAGTAGTTAGGTTAATCGTTTATTAGGTTATGTTTTTATTCGTCTTGATGGTATGCATGTTGGTTGTTTATTTTATATTTATAACTGTTCATGCATCACGTATTTTAACTAAGCATGAAAATGAATTTCCGCACGATGTTTTCAGAAAACCAATGTGGCCTGAAAGGGGGCTATCGATCTATCGTGCAGGCCGATTAAGGGTCTGGCCGATACCACATCTCATGTAATGTAATAAAATACGTAATCTGTTATCTGGTCACGCGAGGTGGGGCTCAGGCACGGCTGTACGTGTTGTAAGCGTGTACCCCCCTCCTCTAGCTGGAAAGAGTAGTCCGACCGCTGGATGGGCTCTCTCCGGTTAGGGGGATGACGTCTCGGTGATATTCTGTCTGCCACGATCTGTATGTTATGCATGATTTCTGAACTTCATATGCACTGCACGCATCTGCATTTACGTAGAATTTACGGAGCCTTTAGCTCATAGTGTGTCTGTATGATGTAGGTGACATAGAAGCAGGTGAGGACGATGTTCCTCTGCCCGATGTACAGGATGGTTGAAGAAGAACGATCACGGTGGTGTGCATGAGCAGTCGTCGCGTATGTTGACCCGTGGGGATAACAGTTAGGTATTTTGAGGGTTTTTGGGCGAACTGGGTTTATTATGAATTATTGTATAGTTAGGGATATTTTAGGATGTTTGGTTCTGTATAGTGGATAGGTTACGTTTTGAGTTTTAAAACGTTTTGAAAATATATTTTGTAAATGTTTGATATTAGAGGAATCGTTTAGTTTTTAAATCGAACCACGCGGTTTGTTTTTACGAAGTCTGGTTATATTTTAAATACGTTTTGAGTCGTTATTTAGGGTGATTCGGTGAATGTGAAAAAGATGAAGATATGAGTGAGTTTATATTTGATGTTATTGTGTTGGTTAGGGTTATGTATAAGTTGTAATTGTGTAGTTGGCACAGGAGAAAAAGAAAGAAAGAAAGAGGAAAGAAATGGAACGAAAGAGGGAGGGAGGCAGTGAGGGTGGCGATTGATCGCCTGAGGAGGGGATCAATCGCCCCTCTTGGATCGCCACTCCCTGGAATTCCAGGGAGTGTGGCGACTAAACTCCACAAACTGTGGCGATTGATCGCCACTGGCGTTTTGGCAACAGGCGATTGTTCGCCTGTTGCGATCGCCTACGGGCGATATCGCCCATTTATGGGCGATCAATCGCCCCTGTATATTGGGATGAAAACCCCTTTTTGTCCCTCGGCCAATGCTTAATTGTTTTTAAATGTTTTAATTTGTTTTACATATTTGTTTTAATTGTTTTAGTATTTGTTTTAAACGAATTACTAAACGAACTCTGATTTTGATTTAATAACCGCTTAAGGTTAGGTCTAAAGTTTATAATGATAAGTATAAGAAAAAAAATTTGGGTACATTATTAGGGTCGTCACAGATTGTGTTTTGAAGTTTTTAAATGTTTTGGAAAAATATTTGTAAATGTTTGGTATTAGGGAAATGTTCGGTTTTTTAAACATATCCACACGGTTTATTTTTATGAATTTAGGTTATGTTTTTAAATGTGTTTTGAGTCGTTGTTTCGGATGAAATTTTGAGTGAGTTTGTGTTGGAACGTATGGTTGATGTAGATGAAATTTATTGAAGGAATTGTGAAATGTATTGGAGTTGATTTGAGGAAATGAAGGAAAGAAGAAAAAGAAAAGAAGAGGGAGAAGGAGTCTGGAGGCATAGGGGATGGCGACCAATCGCCAATGGGTGGCGATCAGTCGCCGTGATGGATCGCACGCTCTGGAAAATTTCCAGAGCGTGTGGCGATCGATCGCCCCAAACGGGCGATCGATCGCCCCTCGTGTTGGTCGTCGCAACCGTGATCGCTTCACCCAGGCGATAGTTGGCAAAACCAGCGATCGCCACCACATTTTAGGGACAAAAGTCCCTTTTTGTCCCCGAAACGTTTTCTGTTAATTTAATTGTTTTAAATTAGTTTTAAATAATTGTTTTAACTTTATTTAAATAGTTTACAATGGTTTTTAATTCTGTCAACGTTTTAAAATTCTGCTTTTACGTTATAGGATAAACATAGAATTTAAAATGAAAAAAATTGTACGGTAAAAATGGGTACAGTATTAGGGGTCGCTACAGTAAATGAGACATACCTTTAGTGATTCTAGGTGTATTGAGTGAGTTTTGGTGAGGTTTTAGTGTAGTTTAGGAAACCCTAAAGGGGAGCTTTGAAAATTTGATTTCCTTGCTGTGTTTTCTTGCTACTTTGGAAGTTTAAACCTTAGATAGAGTGGTATGGATCGGTTATATAGATAGATTAGAGATTTAGTGGATTTAGTTGGAAAACTAGGAATTTAGCTCAAAGTGTCGCCGGTTCTGTTCTGCAGAATCTGACCGAGTTGATTGTTTAGTTTTGAAAAATGGATTTAGGCATTGGATAGTAGACATGTAGAGGTTTAAGGAATGTATTGGATCGTTCAAATCTGATGAAAAACGAGTAAGTTATGGCCGATTGAAGATTGGACAATGTTAAGGGGTAGATTTTTGGATTTTGGGTTTAAGGTGGTAATGTTAGTTTGGTTTGTTGTTAGAATTAGAGTAGGCATTTCTTAGAAGTTCTTTGATGCTTATTAAGTGATTTTCCCCTTAATATGCTAGGTTAACGAGTCGAGCTTTTGACGTGGCCAAAGTGAGTAAGTACTTTACGGAGATCCAGGTAAGTAGTGGATGTGTGTGATTTTGCCTTCGGACCTGTACCATTGAACGGTAGGGTTTGATTGTTTCATTGTTGTTTTGTTTTGTGAACGAGCATTTGTATTGGCATGCATCATGTTTTCGAACTACGGAAAATGAGTTTTTAGTATATTGTGAAATGTGAGTATGAACGTAAAAAGATAAGAAGAAACGTAATGTGGTTTCGAGTGGAGTCTCCTCGTCGCGTAATGGTGTTGGGGGTAGCACTTGAGAGCGTCTCTACAAAAGATGCACCGCTAAAAATACGTAAGCTGTCGTGAGTATGAACGCCTCGACATTAACGTGCGAGAGAAAGCACTAGAGGGTTCTATGATCGATGTGAGAGAAGATCGTGCATGGCCGTCCTAGATGGTTATAGGATGTGTGCCTCCGCTCTTGCTCTGCTGGGTCAAGGTGTGGCCGTCCTAGATGGTTATAGGATGCGCGCCTACTTGATCCACACGGCTAAGTGAAAGATTAATGTAACGAAAACGAAACGAGAACAACAGAGAGTGTAGAAACTGCATGCGTTAGGGGTTGAGTATGCATTGTGTTTTTAAATTCATTATTCCCTACTTGCTAAGCATTAGACTTAAGTTTTGTGTTCGATGGTGTAGGTGACGACAAACTTTCAGGGAGCCTCACGAGCATGGGCTGGATGAGGATGGCAGTTGGGGACGCACTTGTGTGTGCCGGTTTTGGCACGTTGTTAGGGTGATTCCGACCGAGCTCAGTATGTATGTAGTGTAAAGTGGGTGTTTTGATAGAAAAGTACATAGATAGATGAGTTTTGAGGGTTTTGAAATAAGTATTGAAACTCTTTTGGGTATGTGCTTCAGTTTTGTTATATATAAAATGGTTGTTTTCAGGTTCGGGGGTTTTTAATAATTAAACGTTATGCTGCTCGATTTTTTAGAAAGAGAAGTTGTTCGTTTTCAGGAATTTGTACGCTACCGCTTACGTTTTCGAGTCATATTTTTGTGGTTTTAATGAGTCGAGGGGTGGAAAATAATGTAAGATGGTTTGTGGTATGTTTTAGGTGAAATGTAGGGGTGTGAAGTGAAGAAAATGGGAAAAGGTAGAAAAAAGGTCGAGGGAGGTGCGCTGGGGCCAGGCTGGAGGCGCACAGGCACAGGAGGAGGTGTGCTGGCGCGGGCATGGCGCATGCAGCGCCCAGCGCCGATTGATCGGCGAGCGTTCGGGGCAACAAGGGTGTTGCCGATCGATTGCCCTTGGTGCGCACGGGGCGCGCAGCGGCAGCGCGCGGGGCACACGCTGCCTGGCCGACGCAAGCACCGAGTGCGCGCGCAGCGCCCCTTGCGGCCCAACTTGAGTTTTTTTTTTTCAATTTTTGATTTTCAAATACGTTTTAACCCGACCTTTTTTACGCCTTTTTTTACGTATTTTACGAACGTTTTCCACACGTTTTCAAGTGTTTGAAAAATCCAAAAATTGAGTCAAAATTTTATCAAAAATGCATTTAAACTTCGTTTTAGATATTGTAAAAATTATAGTGTGATATTCGAGGGCAAGTTAAGTAGCGACCCGAGTTTGGGGTAAAACCCAGGGCATTACAGGGGAAGTTGTTACAAACCTCTCCGATAAATGGATAATCTCAGTAAAGGGGGAAAGCACACTAGAGCTTTCCCTCTCTCGAGTTCTTATTCAAAGAAGAGTTCTTACCTTGCTTCCTTCGGTCTTCGACCACCACTCGCCGCCCAAAATAATTGGGGTTCTCCAATAACTCTAAACAAAGCTCTGCCGAAACTCTTTTATGGCCGAGACCTCCTACAACACTCCGACGAACCTCTTCCGATGCAAAGAAACCTCCCTTCGACGATCTCTCTCTCTCTTGTGTTTTGGTGTGCATGACGAAGGAGAAACAAGAAGGACCCGTGAAGAATAAGGAAGGAGAAAGAAGAAGGGTTCGAGTTTTTCTTTAAAACCTGACCCGGTCCATCCAATCTGACCTAGTCCAGCTAACCGAACCGGCCCAGCAAACCAAACCGGCCCAACTGAACTAGAACCGGCTTAACCGAACCATAACCGGTCCAACTGAACAGAAGCCGACCCTAATTTTTGACCAGAATTGACCCAGACCGAACCAGATTGCTTCCGGACTGTCAAAATGCGACCAAAATCTATCTAAAACGATCTTAATCTGACCGAATAGATCTAAGAATAAATCGGTAAGAAATTTTTACCTAAATCCTTTCGAAATAGATCTATTAAAGTGAAAAATTATTATTTTAGGCATGAAAAATCTCGAAGATCGTCTGAATCAATGCAATTTGACCATATTTGGCCTAAGAGTACACGTAAGAAATTTCTACCTAAATTCTTATGAAATTGGATTTATTTAAGTTGGAATTTAATACCAATATTTTATTTAGGCAAAATATTATTTAAAATATTGGAAAAATCTCAATAACCCTAACTTCTCAAAATCCAAGTAAGTGAAAATTCCACGTTTTTAACCTTTTGGCTTCGGCCCTATGTCACAAAATCTATGTTATTTTCTTATAATTATTTTATTACTTAATTCTGATATTTGACCACACATGTTTAGCTATTGACATAGAATTGTATAAAGATAAAATTGATTGGACATTTTGTATGTGTATGAATATGATAGAATTAATAGAAATTATGTGATAGCAAAGCCTGAACGACAATGAGATTGTTAAGCTTGAACGAAAATAAGATGGCTACGCCTAAACGACAATAATATGGCTATGCTTGAACAAAAATGAGATGGCTATGCCTGAACGACAATGAGATGGTTATGCTTGAACAAATATGAGATGGCTAAATCTGAACGAAGGTTGGAAAACGAGTTTTAACCAGTATGTAATTGTTAAGTCAATATTTGGTAAAATATAATGTTAATTTTGCACCTTTATGTGTTTTCGCTTACTGAGTTATTCTCATAGTTTGTAATTTTGTGATATAAATGAGTTTTTATCTAAAGAAGAAATGACTTTGATCTAGAACCTCCCAGAGGCAAGTGAGCATATATAAGAAGAAATTTTTTTTAGGTAGACAAAAGAATTTAATTTAGTATGTTTCAATTTTTTATGATATTTTATATTTTTATTTCAGTTGAAATCTTGAATAAATTATGCTGAATTTATCGTTAATGAAGTTTTATAAATAGTTTTAATTCTGTATTTATTTCAATTTTAACCAAGCTATTTAATGTTTGATTGTTGTTTTAAAAGCTTCTGCACATTTAATGATTTCATTCGAGGTTTGCAAATATTTTGAAATTATAGTTATAACATTCAAATTTAAACATAATTTGTTAAATCAATTTAGAAATTTTTTTTTAAGATTTGCAAATTAGGATTTCAAATTGGAAAAAAAATGAATTTAGGATTTGAAGCGTTACAGTTTGGTATCAAAGCAACCATGTTTATAAAACGATTCTGTAGCCTTAGCTGCATGCTCACATGCACTGGGAAGATTGTCGATCAGTAAGTAAGTGTATATTAATATTTATATTTTGATAAAAGTATATTTGATAATTTTGTAGTACCTTTAATGTAAGTGTATAAAGATAGATTTCCTTAAATTAAGTCTTTGTGATGTAGACTTATGGTCAATTATAGAGGAATTAGAAATGAATGAGATATTGTACTCGATCGAATGATGGATATAATCGAGATGCAAACAAGGAAAATTGAACAGCTATCACAGGCAGCTAATGTTGCGACCTAGGCGGCTATTTCCACAGCCCAAATAGTTAATATGCAGGCCCAGATTCTTAATAGGCCTCGACTTGCTAAATCAATTTCGATAAATTTTGAAGATTACATCCTCTAAATTTTAATGACAATCTGACAGATATGGCAGTAGTAGATAATTAGATCAAGACTATCAGTGAGATTTTTGAGCATGTCAACATTTCAGAGGAAGAGAAGGTAGATTGTGCGTCCTCTATGTTCTGAATGGAAGCACGTTACTGGTGGGACTTTGTCAAGGTGATGCATTCAGTCATCACCATGACTTGGGAGAAGTTTCAAGAGCTTTACTATGAGAAGTATTTTATGGGCTCTATGATAGATGCAAAAGGAGGAGAAATTCATGACTTCAAAGCAAATATGAAGTGTAACTGATTATATGCACAAGTTTGAGCAACTTTCCCATTATGCCCCTCATATAGCTGGTAATGAGGTTATGAAGGTGAAGCGATTCGTCCAAGAATTGAGAGTGGAGATATTCAAATATATTCATTTTATCACTGCCAAGGACTCTCCGTTTGATTTCATGGTGGAGAAAACATTGTGTGCAAAGAAAGAAGAGAAGGAAGTCATCAAAGCTTAGGAGTTTAGAAGGAGGTACAATCATGCAACTCAAACCACAAGTAATAAACTCCTGCATCAACAATGAGCTGGATCTAAGCGACCAATGATCAGTGGACCTACAGAAGGACTTTCTAAGTATGTTAAGAAGGACCCCACGACGATGTCTAGTATGCTCATATGTCCCTCATGCAAGAAGTCACATGCTAGAGAATGTCGCGCTTAGACAGTGACTTGTTTTAAGTGCGGTCAACAAAAATATTTTATTAAGAATTGTCCAAAGAATGGCAGAGAACAAACCAAAATGACTGCTAGAGTTTTTGCCATGACCAAGGATGAAGCTGAAGGGAATGCATCTGTTGTGACATGTCTAATTTTTATTTATGGCATATCTTCTTGCATATTAATAATTTTGAAGCTACACATTCTTTTATATCACTTGAACATGCTATGAAGTTAGAAAACAAAGTAGAATCTCTAGAGTATAAATTAAGAGTAGTTACACCTTCAGACAAAGTTATGTTTGTCAACTCTATTATTAGAAAATGTTATGTGTGTATTGAGGAGAACCAATTGGAGGGTGATTTAATTATTTTGGGGATGCACGATTACAATGTTATTCTGGGAATGAATTGGCTTACCAAGCAATATGCGACTATTGATTGTCGCAAAAAGATGGTAAAATTTTAATTGCCTGGAAAAGAGTCATAAATTCTAGAAGAAGCCTAGAGCGGTAAAAAGGTAAACTTTTCTTTTCTAAAGGTGTTTGGTTACTTATCTTATGTTCATATTGATGATTCTGATAAAACAAGTTTGATCCGAAATCTAAGAAATGTTGTCTTATTGGTTATGGTGACACCGAGTTTGGTTATCATTTCTCGGATAATCAAAATCGAAGATCATTCGTTGTAGGAACGTCATCTTCAACGAACAGGTCCTTTACAAAGATGTTGTTGGTAAGACTTCTAATAGTGGGGATTATGTATTAGAAGAGTCTACCATGATCAACTTGAGAGATTTTTCAATTGATAATACTCCAACTGTCAAAGAAGATCAGAGTGTTGTTGAAGAAGAAGTTGATGAGAATGTCGCTCCAGAGGTAAATCCATAAACGCTGATTGTAGAATTGAGAAGATTATCCAGAATCAGCAAACCAGTCCATAGATGGTCTCTATCTCTTAATTACATCCTACTGACCGACAGAGGAAAACCAGGATGTTATAAGGAAACATCACCGTTTGATGATTCGATTAAGTGAGAGGCAGTCATGAAAAATGAGATGGACTCGTTGAAGTCAAATCAAACTTGACAATTGAATGAGTTGTTGAAGGGTAAGAAAGCACTACACAACAAGTGGGTTTACCGGGTTAAAGAAGAACATGATGGGAGCAAGCGGTACAAGGCTAGGTTGGTTGTCAAAGGTTTCTAACAAAAAGAAGGTATTGACTACACTGAAATTTTCTCACCAATGGTGAAGTTAATGACGATTAGAACTGTCTGGGGTTTGTTGTGAAAGATGAGCTTCATCTTCAGCAGATGAATGTGAAAACTGCTTTTCTTCACGACGATTTAGATGAAGAGATGTATATGTAGCAACCACAAAGTTTTGAGGTGAAAGATAAAGAGGAGCTTGAGTGTAAGCTTCAGAAGAGCTTGTACGGCTTGAAATAGGCTTGAAGGCAATAGTATAGAAGGTTCGATAGCTTCATGAAGAGTAACAATTTTGTGAGATGTGAAGCCAAGCACTGCTACATCAAAAGGTTTGATAATTCCTACATTATTCTGCTTATTTACGTTGATGATATGTTGATTGCTGGAGCAAGCTTGCATGAGATTGACAGGCTGAAGAGGAAGTTATCTAAAGAGTTTGCAATGAAGGATTTGAGTGCTGCAAAATAAATCCTTGGGATGAGAATCTTCAACGATAAGGAGGTTCTCAAACTCTCACAAGAAGAGTACGTGAAGAAGGTTCTTAGCAGGTTCAAGATGCACGATGCTAAGCCAGTCACTACACTGTTGGCTAGTCATTTCATACTATGACCGATGAAGAGAAGGACTGCATGGCTACTAGTCCATATGCCTCCATTGTTTGTAGTCTTATGTACGCGATGATTTGCACACGACCAGACATTGCACATGTAGTGGGAGTTGTCAGCAGGTTTATGAGTAATCCAAGAAGGAAACATTAGGAAGCCGTAAAGTGGATCTTGCGATACTTGAAAGGTAGTTTGGGATTCGCTTTATGTTTTCAAAAGTCAGACTTGGGCTTGGATGGATACGTTAATGCTGATAATGGTGGTGATATCGACAGTAGTAAGAGCAGGACTGGTTATGTTTACACTTTAGGTGACACCGCAATCAGTTGCATTTTGAGACTTCAAGATGTAGTCACTCTTTCTAGTTGTGAAGTTGAGTATATTACAGTGACATAAGCCGCGAAGGAGATGATGTGGTTGCAGCCTTTCTTACGCGAGTTAGGCGAAAACTACGATGAGAGTGTACTGCATTGTGACAGCCAAAGTTGATGCGCCCAAGGCCCCATTACCAATCAAGGTAAGTGCATTTATTAACAAGGACGAATTTATTAATGCATTTGCCTCTCATTTTGTAGAAGTTGAATATGTAAAGGCTTGGATTGGAAGCATGAAGATAAAGAGGAAATTTGTCTTCCCTAATTCAACTCATTGTAGCCAAACATTATGTGTGTTCTATTGGTTACTTTTTGTGTGTTTTATTTGGCAAACAATGGCCTTATTGTAAAGAATTATTAAAGCATGCATTTAGGCATTTAAGACTAGATGAATGTTAGGATAGTGTGGCAAAAGAGTTTGGAAGAACTTAAGGTATAAATCATGTAAGGAAATTGCATGAAAGCATGCATAGCTAGTTTGGGCGCCAACTTGAAGAGGAGGGGACCACTTTGGTGAATCCTTGTCATGGCTAATATCAACCGTTGATTAAAGAAAGCACAACTCAATCTCAGCCATCCACTCCTAGCCACTTAGGTCTATATATTCCATGGTTATTGGTGTGTGTAAGGATTGATTTTGGTTGAATAGAAAATTGATTTTGCTAAGGAGAAACCCGAAGCGGTTTGGAGCACCTTCAAGGTAAGCCTTGGTTGTTAACAACCAAGAGGAGTTGTGCCTCCTAGGCTCTCAAATCCATGGTTGTTTGAGTAGTCCTCGTTCCACTTTTCTCTCAACTGTTGAAGGGTTGGTGGAAAGAGAAAGTGACCATTAACCTTTTTCCACTTGCTGTGAATCTTCCATGGAAGATTGTTTGCCGAAATCCTCAAAAGTTGCTTATCGGACAGCATTTGGGTTTATCATCATAACTTCATTTTCGCATAATATTTTGCTTTAAAATTTTAAGGAGTCTTTCTTCACTCATATATTAAACTCCCCTTAAACTTTCGTTTGATTTGGACTTCATTTGCCTATCCATTTATCCATCTAAAATTATTGTTTTCTACTAATCTGAAATCTGAGTGAACCACCACTCTTTGTGGATTGAATGCAGCCCTTGCTTTGGCTTGGAGCTCATCAAAAGTGTCATGCATTTGGCAAAGAACCCAGTTTATCATGGCAAGACAAAGCATATACAGGTGCATTATCATTTCATCAGATCCGCCTTATAAGATGAAGTACTAGCACTTGAGAAGATCACTGGGAGTCGAAATCTAGCTGAAATGTTGACGAAAGCTGTGACGAGTGAGAAACTGAAGTTGTGTGCAACTTCAGTCAAACTTCTTTGAAGGCATATTAAAATGAAGCCGCTATAGATGGATAGATGATGAGATTAGTCTCCAAGTGGGAGATTGTTGAGTTATGGAGCCAATTCTAGGTTTGGGGTTATTTTGTTCATATTTACACTATTTTTTGTAACCCTAATTCGTCTATTATATAAAAGCGTATTTAGGTTATTGTGAAAGGTCTAAGAGTGTGAGGCAAAAATCGTTGTAACTCATTTTTGTTCTTAGTGAAATCTGTCAGCGGCCAGTAAACGTAGCTCTCGCATCGAAAGCGGACCACTATAAATCTGTGTGTTTTCTTTTTCGTATTCTCGATCATTTGTTACAGGTGGATTAGGGCGTCTAATCCTAACAAGTAAATGGCCATAACAAAAGAATGTAGTTGAGATAAGGAGTTTTCTTGGTCTGGCGGGTTATTATCAGAGATTTGTAGAAGAATTTTCACGATTAGCCAACCTGCCTATGAAACTAACCAAGAAAGATGTCAAATATTTATGGACTGAAAAGTGCGAACAAAGCTTTTAGGAGCTAAAGAAGCGATTGATCTCAGCACCTATACTTATTATACCATCTAGATCATAAAAATATATGGTGTACAATGATGCTTCAAAGTATGGACTGAGATGTATTCTCATACAAGAAGGAAAAGTTGTAGCTAATGCCTCAAGACAATTCAAGGATCACTAGAAGAACTACCCAACTCCTGATTTGGAGTTTGTAACAGTGGTTCATGTATTGAAAATTTGGAGACACTATCTTTATGGAGAGAGATGCGAAATTTGTACTGATCATAAAAGTATGAAGTATTTTCTAACTAAGAAAGATCTGAATATGAGACAACGCAGATGGTTGGAATTAGTAAATAACTATGATTGTGAGATTATTTACCATACTTATGAGGATAATGTTGTAGCTGATGCGTTGAGTAGAATAGCATCGTCACAAGTTTCATCGTTGAGGCGAATTCCAGGAAAGTTAATTAAGAAGATGAAGAAATCTGATATCGAAGTTATATCGTTTGGATTACTGGAAAGATCGTCTGCTATGATACTTTAGCCAAGTTTGCTTGAGCAAATAAAGGATAAATAACATGGTGATGCATTTATTTGCAAGGTGAGAGATGAATTAGAGGCTAGAAAAGTGTCTAAATTCTCTATATCGGATGACATAATTATTCAGTTAAAAAAGAGATGGTGTATACTTGATGATGTTTGATTAAAAAGGACTATATTGGAGGAAGCACACTCAACCCTCTACTCAATACATCCCGGTTCAACCACAATGTATTGAGATTTGAAGCAGTATTACTAATGGTGTGGATTGAAAGTGGATGTAGCTAAATTCGTCAAAAAATATCTCACTTGTCAGCAAGTCAAAGCGGAGCATCAACGATTTGTCGGTACATTGCAACCACTCATGGTTCCTTAGTGGAAGTGAGAGCATATCATTATGGACTTTGTTGTGGGACTTCTTAAGACAATTAAGGGTTGCGACTCTATTTGAGTTATAGTTGATCGACTGACCAAATCGGCACATTTTCTCCCTGTAAGGACTACATATACTATGGATTAGTATGTTCGGCTTTATGTTCAAGAGATTGTCAAACTTCATGATACACCCATTTATATTGTGTCTGATCGAGATACACGCTTTACCTCTAAATTTTGAAAGAGTATGCAGAAAGCTATAGGTACTCGTTAAACTTCAGTACAACTTTTCATCCTCAGGCAGATGGATAATCGGAAATGACGATTCAAACCTTAGAGGATATATTACCGCTTGTGCTATTGATTTTGTAACACCCGGGTTTTTGGGTTTTTGGATTTTCTGTTATATATGGTTATGTTCGTAAATATAGCAAATTAAGCTCGTTTTATGAACGAGAAGTTTTGTTAGAACCCTATGAATAAATTAGAATATTTGGTGGAATAAGAAAGTTTCGGAGAATCCAAATCGATGGGTTAAATAGCGAAACAGATAGAGAATTAATAGGAGGGGCAAAATGGTAATTTAGGAAGTAAAAATTTATAAAATAAATACAACCCCTCCCCTCTCCCACGATTCTTCATTCTGCATAACAATTTTCTTCCCTCCTCTCTTGCGATTTTCTTCCTCCTTCGCCATTTCCTTCCACGGCCGACGACGGTTCTCTTCTGGCGATAGTTTTCTCTTCTGTTTTCTTCTCCAATCGACGCTATAGGTAAGGCTCTAGTGTTTTATGAGTTTAGTTTCAGTTTAGGGTTTGATAACGATTAGGGTTTATCGATTTAGGTTTGAGAAATTTTAGGGTTATATTGGAAATCGATAGTTTTATCGTATTTATGGTTAATAATGGTGTATTTATGATTGTTGGTGATAATTAGGTTGGAATAATGTTAATGGTAAATTGTTAGGTTGGATTTTAGGTGGTTAAGAAGTTAAACACCATTAATGCTAGGTTATAGAATTTGTAAGCACAATGTGTTCGGTGAAATGCCTGAATAACGTAAACCAAAGTTTTAGGAAAATTGCCTTAGCTAGGAGTTTCGATTTGTTTTAGAGACGGTTTATGTAGAATCGATTCTAATAACGTATTGTGAAATGCCTTAGGTAACGAAGCTAAAAGTGAGGTGCTCGGCATTGCTAAGGATTCCAGGTAAGTGTGTGTTAGGTTTCTGGCCCTTAAGGCCCTATGTCGTATCGATGCTAGGATATAAGTGTGATGATGATGTTTAACGGTTGTAGGGTTTTGGTGAGTCGGGCAACCTAGGATAGAACGTTAGCTATTAGTTATGTGTTTTGTTCGCTTACGAGCTATGTATGTTTAAGAAATGATTATGAATTGTCTTTGATGAATGTTATACGTGTAATTCCCTCGTGCATCATGTTTTCCTTAAAAGAGCACACAAAATGTTTTATAAGCATGTTTTCATGAAAAGTGAAGTAAAGAATGAAAACGAAGCAATGATCTCACGTAGTGTTGGCTAACAGGCGGGCTGGCTCGCTAGCTCGCCCGCTTGGCCCGCTACATTAGCGGGCCAAATTTTTGCTCGGCTCGCTAAAGTAGCGAGCTGAGCCTGGCCCGGTCTCACTAGGCGAGCCAGGCCGAGCCTAGTAGTTTGGCTCGCGAGCCCCACCTCGCAGCCCGCCCTATCTCGCTAACTCGCTCTCTGTCTCTTACTCTCCTCTCCGACGTCTCTCTCTGTTGCAGAGAGTCTCTGTTTTGCAAGTGCAAAACAGAGAAAGAGAGAGTCTGTTTTGCACTTGTAAAACAAAGAAATAATGCACCTGCAAGAGAGAGAGACGCTCTCTGTTTTGCAGGTGGAAAACAGCGTGAGAGAGAGCAACACTGATGACCGTTGATGTTGGAATCCCAAGTTGCTGCTACTGTGCTGCAAAACAGGAGGGTTTTCGACTATGACATTGGAATCCCAAGTTGCTGAATAATTGGGTTTGGAAATGTAGAACTTCAAAACTGAGAAAGATTCAACTATAAAAATTGGAATTTCTGGCTGCAGAACTATCCAGGTGACGATGGTGGAGACGAATATGATGACTGTAGCGACCCTTACCCGTATCCTAATTTTTACCGTATTATATATATATATTTTTATCCTTCCATTTATAAACTTTAATAACGTTCGTGTGAAATTAAAACTGTTTAAACCAGAATCAGATTTAGAATTAAAACGTTGAAGTTCATTTAAAAAATCACTTAAAACAAATCTAAAAAATCAATTAAATAAAACATAAAACAAATAATTAAAACAATTTAAATAAAGTGGAGGGCAGAACGGGTATTGCCCGTGTGACAATAATGGGCGATCGATCGCTGGCAGCGATCGATCCCCCAGCGATCGATCGCTGGCAGCAATTGCTGCCCCAGCGATCAGTCGCCGCACCAAAATAGGGAGGGGCGATCAGTCGCCCCTCACACCAGTGCCCAGTCACCTCAGCAATGAGCGATCGCTAGCCCTATTTTGGCGATCGGTAGCCTCTCCCTTTAGCAATCCAAAAATATAAACGATGCTCTCTGGAATCCAAAATTCCAGAGAGCAAACTTCAACCTTTTCATGTATTTTTTTTTTCATTCTTTTTCTATTCCTTATACAATCCATCTCCTACCCATACACTCTTAACATTTCAACAAAACTTAACTCTTTTCTCATTTTATCAACCACCGATTAAACGACCCAAAACATATTTTAAAACGTGTTTAAAACATAATAATCTTTCGTAAAAACAAACTTCGTGGATCTGTTTAAAAACCGAGCATTTCCACCTATTTTAAAGATCACCAAAACAATTTATAAAACAGGTTTCCAACACGTTTAAAACATTAAACATAAACCTATCCACTACCAGATCCAAACACCCTAATATGTTAAGCTATACAATTCATATCGTGTCCTCAAAACATATACCTACATCCCCACGGGTCAAAATGCGCACCGACTGCCCAGCACACTCCCACGGGCCATCTTTCTTCAACCGATCATGCCTCGGGTGGAGGGATCTCATCCTCACCTGTGTAGAGGTCACCTACACCATAGATATAAGTCGTGAGCTTAAGGCTCAGTAAGTCTACGTGAATGCAAGTGAATGCTATGCATGCGGTTCATAAAACATGTGTCCTACCTTTTCGCTATTCATTTCATTTCATTTCATTACAGATACAGATACGTCACCGTGGCCTCAATCTCGCTAGATAGGAGTGGCACATCCCACGGTTGGATAGCCCCTCGTATCTAACGGGGGGAAAACATGCTCCCCAAGCAGCCATGTCTGAACCACCGCCACCTCCTTGACCAGATTACATTCATTTATAGCTTTTCATTATCCTTTTCCTTTTCATAAAAACATGCGTAGAAATTCCTTTTTCATGCTTTTCCGAAACATAATACGTGAACATGTGCAATGCTATAAACATAATTAAAACATACAAACAATGAACATAAACATATAAAACTTAACTAAAACTAACTACCCAACCTATTCACCCAACACAATCTATATTCTCTAATTTCCTCAAACAACAGAAGATCGTATGGTGTAGGCCAATCGGCCAAACAAGTCGCGGAAACTTACCTGATGTCCGTTGAATGCTAGCTCCGTCCACGAGCGTGGTTCACCTAAGGCAAATCACAACAATTATCATTAAAATGCGTTTGAACCGTTAACGTCCAAATTAATGAAATCCATAACTAAGGAAATTCTTCTAAAGCTATAACTTAATTAATCGAGGCATTTTAACAACCAATTCGCACTCGATTCTACGAAACATCCAATAACGAGTTTTTCCAAAAACCCGAAATTCATTAAATTTAACATTTCTCACAAATTAGTTTAACTTCGTCCAATAACGTTTAATACGTCTTTTATATCCATAAATTCGATAAACCTATCAATTTTAAACCCTAAATCGCATTTTCAACATAAACCCTAACGAAACCCTAACATCCTAACTCCGTGAAAACTGAAAACTAACGTCCGAAAGCTGTAGAATCTTACCTAGAACGTTGATTGGAGGAGAAAACGTGAAGAACGGAGATCCATAGGAGGAGAAACGGAGGTCGGAATGGAGGAGAACCGTCGATGGCAGAGAGCTTCGCTCTCTGGTTTTCTCGCGCAAGAAGAAGAAATGAGGGAGAAAGAGAAGATTTTGATATTTTATAATATTGACTTGTCAAATGACCGTTTTGCCCTTCCTTTGTTTTTATATTTGTTTCGTCCTTCATTTCCTTAATTGGCTAACGATTTGGCTTTTCCAAATTCTCTTATTTCACTAATAAGTCCAACTTATTATTTGGAATTTATTAAAACTGTCCGTTCGTAAATCGGACCCCGTTTACTATTTTTACTAAAACACCTTTAATATTACGATAAACGTAATTCCCGTAATTTAGCGTCACGACTCCTAAAATTCCCATAATTTTTCCTAAAATCCATATTAATTATTAGGATCGTAATAACGCTTTCTTTTCGTAAAACGGGTTTGATTTGACTTATTTACAAAAATACCATTTTATATATTAAAATAATAATATCCAGAAAAGCTGGGTATTACAATGACGATCAGCAAAACTATGGCAGCGATGATGCCTCTCATGAAGGCGGCGCGGTGATTGGATGGCCGTGGCTGTTGGTGTATTTGCAGTGGGTAGCCCATTGCTGGTGGCCGGTGGGTAACCCATTTCCGGCGATGGGTGGCCATTGTTCCTGGTGGGTAACCCATCTCCTTCCCTCCTGTTTTGCAGCACTGTAGCAGCAACGGTCTTATGACCATTGCTCTCTCTCTCTCTCTCTCCTGTTTTGCAGCGCAGCAGCAACGGTCATAAAAATTATGACCGTTGCTTGACCGATGTCCCGGCCTCTAAGACCGTTGCAGCAACGGTCTTATGACCGTTGCTGCCCTCTCTCCTCCCTCCTTCTCCTGTTTTGCAACACAGAAGGAGGCAGCGGCAACGGTCATAAAAATTATGACCGTTGCTGCTTGCACAATGCTCCGCCCCTATAAATTATCTCCCCTCCCTTTCACTTTTTTCACCATCTCTCCTTCAAAGTTCAACTCTCTCTCTCAATTAATTTTTCAATTTGCTCAATTCATTCTTCAATTTGTTATCGGTCAATTTGGTGTTATCAATTAATTTCTCTCCTCTTGCAATTCACTATTTTCCTAGATCAATAAGGTATATTTTAGTTTTTTTTATATATATTTACATAATTTTTAATTATAGTTATATTGACTAAATTTTGTTGCATTAATTTTTTTAGGTTTCGTATACGTGAAGTTTATCAATTCACATCACCTACAAGCTTTTGTTGGACATTGATTATGTGGTCTCAATTTATTATTAAAAATTTATTTTATATTTAGTTTTATTTATTATGGATCATCGCAATTCTATTATTGGTGATAATGATGATATAGAGGAAATTAGAGAATTAATTCTTACATTTTCTGTGGACAATCATCTGCACAAGCATCCACTTCACCTAGAAAAAGAAGACAAAAAACTTCTGATGTATGGAAACATTTTGATTTAAAAGATGTTAAAATTGTGGGCAAAATAGAAAGTAGAGCTCAATGTAAATATTGTGCTAAAAATTTTGCTTATACTTCTGGTAGCTCTACTAGCACCATTGGTAGATATTTTCAAAAATGTCACTTAAAACACGAGATTCAACACAATCTCAATTAAATGTTAGTGGTAGTGGTATTTTCACATATTCACAAAATAGAATGAAAGAAGGAATAACACAACTTGTAGCACAATCTGAGTTGCCTTTATCATTCTTCTATAGTGAAGTGTTTGAAAAAATTATGAAAGAATATGCTACTCCTATTTTTAAACGTGTCCCTAGAACTACTATAAGAAGTGATATCCTTAAAATGTTTATTGATATGAAAAATGAATTAATTACATTTTTTTCAAATGCTCCTACAATGTCTATTTGTATTACTTCTGATTTATGGAGTGTACCTAATGCTATTGGTTATAAAGGGGTAACATCTCATTTTATTGATGAATCTTGGCAATTAAATAAAAAAATTTTAGGATTTCGTAATTGTGAATATCTTCATTCTGGCACCACCATTTGTAGATTTATTTTGACAATATTGCAAAAATATTCTATTAAAGATAGAATTTTTAGCATAACTCTTGATAATGCTAGTCCTAATGATGTTGCTATTTCTATATTTAAAGATTTTTTACAATTAGATGTTACTCGTGATTCTCTTTTTCACATGAGATATGTGTGTCATATTTTAAATTTGGTTGTTAAAGATGGTATGTTATATATTTCATCTCATATTGAAATAATTAGGTCTGCAATTTCTTATATTATTGGGTCTAATTCGAGACAACAAAAATATAAAGATTTCTGTAGAGCTGCCCAACTTAAACTAAGAAAATTAAAAACCAATGTAGATAATAGGTGGAATTCAACTTATTTGATGTTGCAAAATGCTAGACCATATTGGCAAGTTATTTGTGCTTTTATTAATGATAAGACACAAAACATTAACCTTGACAAATCAAGTTGTGATATTGCTAATATATTTGTTGATTTTTTAAAACCTTTTTATGATGCTACAAATCAATGTCCTGAAATTTATTATCCCACTTCTAATATTATTCTTCCTATTTTTGTAGATTTAACATGTAATTTCGCGAAATATCGACAAATAGATGAATTTAGTAATATTCTTAATGAAATGGAAATAAAATTTAAAAAATATTGGCATAACATTCCTCTTATTTTTTGTTATGCATGTATCATGGATCCTAGATTTAAATTAAAAGGAGTATGTCTTGTGCTCAATACGATTTCTGCAAATTTATGTACTCAACCTTTAATTACTAGTGATGACGTAACAAACAGAGTTTCAAATTTATATGTTTCTTATGAAATAAAATATTTCAATGTTAATCGTTATTATTCACGACCTCCACGTACCGAGAGTTATCCTTGTAGTAGTAGTGGTGATGGTGGTAATAGTTTTAGTATTGATGATATATGGAGTGAATTACAAACTGAAAATTATTCTACTTTTTCTACAAATGAACTCAACAATTATTTTGAAGCTCGTTATCAATTTTCTCGAGATGAGAATTTTGATATTTTAGATTTGTGGAAAATACATTCTACCACATATCCTATTCTTTCTATAATGGCACGTGATCTACTAACACCTCCTGTTTTTACTGTAGCATCGGAATCTGCTTTTAGTGCAGGTGGACATGTTTATGATGAACTAAGAGGAAGACTTGCACCGGACCTTGTGGAGGCGCTCATTTGTATCAAAGTTGGACCGACGCCAAGACGAGAGATCAACAACGAGATGATGAAATTTTTGAGAAGTTTACGCAGTTGGATGTTGAAGACTAGAGATTCTTTTTATTAAACTTCTTTTGTTATTTGAAGTAAAACTTTTTTTCAAATTTGTAAATTTGTAATTTTTATTAAATTTCTTTTGTAATTTTGTAATTGAAGTATATATCAAAATATTTTTAATAATATTTATGTGATATTTTTATTAGATAGTCTCAAATAATTTATTTATTAATACATTCAATTTTATATACTTTTACTTAATATAACTAATTTTTAAATTAAATGAGTAAATATCGTTGACATAATTATTAATACTTATTATAATTTTACATGAATTTTTTTTTTAAAACTTATATTAACAATCATAAGTTGGAAATATTTATATACGCTCGACTCGTTAGGCTCGTTTAACTCGTGGCTCACGAGCCGGCTCGGGTTGAAATTTTTTTTAGGCTGGCTCGTTAAGCTTGATACGCTCGTTAGTCTCAGCTCATTAGGCTCGACTCGTTTAACTCGTTAGACTCAGTGAGCCAGACTACTTCTGGCTCAGCTCGGCTCAGATCGCTCGTTAGTCATGTCTAATCTCACGTGATATATTAAGTGTTCTTACGGGGCAAGTTATGGTTCTCACGGGGCAAGTCATGGTTCTCACAGAGCAAGTCATGTGTTCTCACAGGGAAAGTATGTGGTCTACGGAGTAGACGATTATGTTAACGTTAAAGAAATGAAATGAAACGAACATGTTTTACGAAAGTCATGCATTCATGTATAAGTTATGTTTAGTGCACTTCTTACTAAGCATTAGGCTTACTGTTTAAATCATATGTTGTAGGTGATGAGATCGAAGGTGAGGAACCGCCACTTGATGGCAAGGCATAAGTGGTCGATGGATCGTGCTCGTAGCGTGCAGGGAGTGTTTTGGCATGGCTTACTGACCCGTGGGTGTGCTCCGAGAAACTTTTGGTAAATATAGGTGAATATGATAGACGTAGGATTTGTTGGATAATGATTTTGATTGTATAGCGGATAGCTTGGAGATATTGATATTTTTGGATAGATTATGAATCGGTTTACCGTTATAAAGTCTTTATGGAATTTTCGCTGCAAGTTTTATGTTGGTGATGTTTAGTGGGCGTTTTTACATGATAAAGTCATTTTCGTTGTACAAATGTACTTTGAGATGTTTTGGGATAGATTTGGTGTAGAAACGTGGTTTTGGTTGGTCAGGATTTTAGACGATATGTCGTCCGATTTGTTTTGGGTCAAATGATGAAGTCTTTAATTTAGGATTTTAGCATCAGGTGTCGACCAGTTTCATCAGATGTCGACTGAAGTTGCGAAGGATTGCAACTTGAGACAATTTAGGTGTCGACCCCGCCTAGGGGCGTCGACCCTTGAAGTTGTTAAGCCATACCAGGTGTCGACCAGTTTCATCAAGTGTCGACCGAAGTTGCGAAAGATTACAACCCGAGACGATTAAGGTGTCGACCCCGCCTAGGGGTGTCGACCCATTTCATCAGGTGTCGATTGAAGTTGCGAAGATTTGCAACCCGAGACGATACAAGTGTCGACCCCGCCTAGAGGTGTCGACCCCGCCTGTGATGGGCGCGCGCCGTGGGTGCGCAGTGTGCACGGTAGGGGCTCGGTACGTGCGCGGTAGGCACACAGTGGCGCGCGAGGGATAAGCGATGCGTGCGCGGTGCGGGCACGCAGTGCGCGCGGGGCGCACGCGCCGAGTGCTTGGGCACGCCCCATGCATACCCTCTTCCATGTTTTGAAGCCCTAAGTCTTTTGTGATGTTTTCCAACCTTAGACGAGTCGTTTTAAATACGTTTTAAGTTAGGCTCTAAATTTTGATAGAAGTTGATCGGTTGTTCGAGCCCGTTCTTGAATGTGTTAAGGAGAAAAACAAAAAATTTTATGTGTACGGGCGAGAGTTTAGTGAAATGTAAGTCACGGCTAAGCCGTGACCGCCCTGATGGGATTGGGGTCGTCACAACTGTGGTATCAGAACACCCGAGTTTTAAAAGCGATTCTTTAGACTGTATGCTAACACAAACCGCCGCACAAGGACTTTCCATCGACTGTAAGTGTTTAAGTTTTAGTATGATTCTTAGATGTTTATATTGTGTTATGTTTGGTATTGTGTCTAGGAACAAGAAAATGCTGAGAGCACCTAGACAACCCGAAGAGAATCCTATTAGCCAGCTTATGGGCATAGTGCACCAACAGTTAGAACAAATAGGGATTTTATTAAATCGGAATGGAAATGGTAATGGACAAGGTAACAATTCACATGACCAAACCTGGAAAAGATTCAGGCAGCTTAGGCCCCCAATGTTCGATGGACAATCTTCGGACCCCACTTATGCTAAAGAGTGGATCTGGAAGATTGAGAGGATGTTCGACTATGTAAAGGTGGAGGAGGTCGAGAAGATAACATGTGCGGTATTTAACTTGGAGAAGGATGCAAATTTTTGGTGGGACACGATTCCGGCTTCCACAAGTGCCGGTGATATGACTTGGACGAGGTTCAAGATGGCATTTTATAACAAGTATTACAATCGAACCCTCCAAACTAACAAAAGGGCAGAGTTTACCCAGCTACGCCAGAATGGGTCAGTGGCCGAATATGTGCGCAGGTTTGAGCCTCTATCCTGATATGCAGGTCAGTTGATTAGCGAAGAGGAAGACAAGGTTTATCAGTTTGTGCAAGGCCTAAAGTTGAAGATTTTAAAAGGGATAAAGACTGCAGGTGTTGATGACATGCCGTACCATAGGGTTATGGCCAAGGCCCTAGAATTGGATGACATCAAGATGAAGCTTCAACGGCAAAGAGAACAGCTGAAGAAGTTCTTTAGAGAGATTCAACCGCAACAAAATAGAGGTTGGCTACCATAGCAACGACATGGCATCAAAAGGTCGAATGAGGTGCTTAGGGGTCAAGATAAGGGCAAACGACCATAAAAAGCTCCACAGGCTCCTCTATGCCCTACATGTCAGAAGAATCACTTCGGGGAGTGCAAGCTGCATTCCGGCCAATGTTTTTGGTGCGACAGGGTTGAGCACAAAGCTATAGATTGTCTTGAGCCAAACAAGAGGCCACCGGGTGGTACTTCGAGGATTTTTACCTTGATCGAAGACGAGGAAGCTGCTCAGCCATCAGTCGTTTCAGGTATTATTCTGGTCTGTAATGTAGCAGCGTGTGTTTTGATCGATATGGGTGCAACTCATTCGTTTATAGCACAGGAGTATGTAGTTAAGTGGAATTTATAGTTTGTTCCAGCCGGCCGTAGCTATAATGTTATGTTGCCCTCCAGAGAATTTTTGCACTCTGAACGGTCGATACAAGGAGAAGTGATATCTATTAGTGGTCGGAGGATGTATGCAAACTTGATTATCATAGGCATGAAGGGGTATGATGTAATCCTAGGCATGGATTGGTTATTTAAGCACTATGCTACAATCAATTGCAGATCGGGAGTGGTAGATTTTAGACCCTCGAGTGGTGAGTGTTACTCGTTTCAAGCGACCTCCGTTCAAGCCAGATGCCTATGGTGTCGTCCATGAGTGCCCAACACTCTATAAAGCCAGGATGTTCGGGTTTCATAGCGAGCATTCTTGATATGCAAAGACAGAATGAAAAAAGGTTAGGTGATATTCCGGTAGTTACGAAGTTTCCAAAAGTCTTCTTGGATGAGTACCAGACTTGCCTCCCGACCGAGAAAATGATTTTACAACAGAGATTATTCCTGGTTCGGTGCCTGTATCTAAAAACCCTTGTAGAATGGCACCAGTTGAACTGAGAAAATTACACGCCCAATTAAAAGAACTGACGGACAAAGGTTTTATACGCCCGACCGTTTCTCCTTGGGGCGCTCCGGTACTATTTGTGAAAAAGAAGGACGGTCCATTAAGGATGTGCGTGGATTACCGGGAATTGAATAAGCTAACCATCAAGAATAAATATCCACTGCCGAGGATCGATGACCTGTTTGACCAGCTACAAGGGGCCAACGTATTTTGTAAGATCAACTTACGTTCAGGTTATTACCAATTGAAAGTTAAAGCCGAAGATATACCAAAGACTGCCTTTAGAACACGATACGGTCATTATGAGTCAATGGTGATGTCCTTCGGATTGACGAATGCCCCGACATCATTTATGGCTCTTATGAACAGAGTATTCTAGGAGTTTCTAGATAAGTTTGTGATCGTTTTCATAGACGACATCTTGATATATTCCTGAAATGACGAAGAGCATGCGAAACATTTACAGGCCGTTTTAACTACTCTGAAGCAGCATCAGTTGTACGCTAAGTTTTCCAAGTGCGAGTTTTGGCTGAATCAGGTGAATTTCTTAGGCCATATAATTTTGAAAGAAGGAGTTTCAGTGGATCCGACTAAGATTCAAGCCTTGAAGGAGTGGCCTCAGCCGAGAAATGCAAGTGAAGTGCAGAGTTTTGTAGGCCTAACATGATATTCTAGGAAGTTTATCGAAGGATTTTCTATTATAGTCAAGCCTCTGACAAATTTGACGAAGAAAGAGGTGAAGTAAGAATGGTCTAAAGCTGTAACACCCGGCTTTACGAGATTTGAATTATTCCAATATAAACGGCATTTTTGTAAATATGTCAAATTAAGTCCATTTTTTGAACGGAAGGTTTTAATGGAGCCGTAATAATAAATTAGAATTTATGGTGAAATATGAAGTTTTGAAGAAAACGTATCGTTAGTTAAATAACGAAATAACTAACGAAACAAATAGAAATCAAAAGGAGGGGCAAATAAGTAATTTTGCAAGCCAATTTTATAAAAACACAAAAACCCTCTTTCTTCTTCCTCCTCATGCGATTTCCATTTTCTCTCCTCCCTCCTTCGGCGATGATTTCTCCCTCCCGTGCGTTTCTCTTCAACGCCGACGATTCTCCTCCTCTGGCGACTCAACCTTTTACGTTTCCCCTTCGTCTTCGCTCCTTAGGTAAGGCTCTAAGCTTTTGGAACGGTAGATTTCAATTTTTAGGGTTTAAAATGATTAGGGTTTGTTAGGGTTTTCGTTAAAAACGTGAAATAGAGTTTGAAATTGATAGGTTTACCGTATTTATGGCTTTAATGGGCGTATTTATGGTTGTTGATAAAAGTTAGTTGAATTAATGAAATTTATTGAGATTTTGGTGGTTGGAGAAATTAAAAAACTCCATTAATGGAGGTTTGGAAATTCACGAGCATGAGTTGCTCGATAAAATGCCTCAATGAGGAGTTTTAGAGTTTAGGAGATTTTCTTTAGCTAGGAGTTTGTAATTTTCTAAACTCGATAGTTTAGAATTGGTTTAAATGACAAATATTGTGCATTGCTTTAGGTAAACAACGCTCGTGGACGAAGCTCGGTGTGCAACGGACGCGAGGTAAGTCTTCGTGATTTGTTTGGCCGTCTTGGCCTACACCATAAGATTTGTGTTGATCGAGGAAATTAGAGGTGCTTGTGTGTTTCGGGTAATTAGAACGGGTAGTTAGTTTTAGGTTTGGTTAGGTTGTTAATTGTTAAGTTTATTGTTGTATGTTTCTACTTGTTTTTATTTCGTTAATAGCATAATATTTGTTCACGCATCATTGTTTTCAAAAAGGCATGAAAAAGAATTTCGATGCATGTTTTACAAAACTAAAAGGTAAACGAATGTAATGATGGTCACGTCGGTGGCGGTGGTTCAGACATGGCTGTCAGGTGAAGCATGTTTTTCCCCCGGTTAGATACGAGGGGCTATCCAATCGCCGGATGTGCCGCTCCTATCTAGCGAGAGAGAAGCCCCGATGACATAAATGAAATGGTTAGCGAAAAGGTAAGACGCATGATTTATGAACTGTACATGCATAGCATTGGCATTCAAGTGCATTCACGTAGATTTACTGAGCCTCTAGCTCACGTTTTATTTCTATGGTGTAGGTGATTTTGAGACAGGTGAGAAAGATATCCCTCCTCCTGAAGTATGAGTCCAGTTGAAGAAGAAAGGACGCAGGCGTGTGCTGGCGCAGTCGAGGCGTTTCATGACTCGTGGGGACGTATGTAGGTATTTTGGGTTATTTTGGATAGAAAATGTTTATGTAAAATATGTGTACAGATAGAACATTATAGGATGTTTGGATCTGGACTAGTTGATAGGTTTACGTTTTTAAGTTTTTAAGTGTTTTTGAAAAACTTGTTTTGTAAATGCTTGATAATTTACTTTATAGGGATATGTTCGATTTTTAAACATATCCACGCAGTTTGTTTTCATAAGGTATTACCACGTTTAATACACGTCTTGAGTCGGTTTTGAGTGAGATATGAGGATGTACGAGTGTCGAGAGATTAAATGTTGAATTGTATGATTGTGAAGTTGGGTTAAGAGTATGTGTATGCAGGGAAAAAGAGAAAAAGAAAGGAAGAGCAAAGGGGGGAGGGGGGGGGGGGGGGCGAGCTCTCTGGAAAATTCTAGAGAGCTTGGCGATCGATCGCCAAGGAGGGCGATCGATCTCCCCTCTCGGTCACGCTCTGGAAGAAATTCCAGAGCGTGTGCCGAGCGATCGCCTGGTGGAGGCCATCGCTGGGCAAAAATACAATCGCCGAAGGGCGATCGATCGCCTGGAATGGGGCGATCGATCGCCCCTCAGTATTTTCAACAGGCGATCGATCGCCTGTTTTGGGCGATCGATCACCCCATCACTTTAGGTACAAATGTCTCTTTTTGTCCCAGCCGATTGTTTTATTTAGTTTAATTGTTATAAATAATTGTTTTAAGTTTTATTTAAATTATTTTTAAGTTTTGTTAAATGGTTTAAAAGCATAAACTTCAACGATTCTGATTTTTAAAGTTTTATTTCCACTCGAACGTTAGATTTGAAGTTGTAAGTATAAAAAAAAATATACGGGAAAATAAGGGTACAGTGTTAGGGTCGTTACAAAAGCTTGTAAAGATAGTTTTCAGACCTTGAAGTAGAAGTTGAACACAGCACCGTTGTTGATATTTCCCCTGGAGAACGAGATATTTAGTAGTTACTGCGACGCGTCCAAAGTAGGATTGCGATGCGTATTGATGCAAGATGGAAAGGTCATTGCCTACGCCTCTAGGTAACTTAAAAGCTATGAACAAAATTACCCACAACACGATCTAAAATTGGCAGCGGTGGTATTTGCATTAAAGATATGGAGACACTACCTTTATGGACAGAAGTGCGAAGTGTTTTCAGACCATAAGAGCTTGAAGTACCTCTATACGCAAAAGGATTGGAACATTCGAAATTAGATATCATCTGGGAAAGGAGAATACGGTGGCAGACGCGTTGAGTAGGATGCCTAAGACTGAGCAGTCCACCGTTTTCTGCATGCCAGCTTCTTGGAGGAAGGAGATCCAGAAGTTTGAGTTGGAAGTAGTTTCAGAACTCTCAACCTTGATTTATGACTTAACGATACAGCCAACTCTTTTAGATAGAATTAAGGAAGCTCAGCGGACATACTCAAAGGAAAAGGAGGATATTTTGGCCAAGTTAACGGATGCGTCTTCTAAATTCAGTTACTCGGAGGACGGCATTCTAAAATTTAGAGACCGATGGTACGTTCCAAAGGATAATGAGTTGATAAAGTTGATCTTGGTTGAAGCACATTTATCGTCGTTCTCAGTGCATCCAGGCAACACTAAGATGTACCGAGATCTTAAAGTGCACTATTAGTGGCCCAACATGAAACGCGAGGTAGCCAATTTTGTTCAGTCCTACCTAGTTTGCCAACGAAGGCAGAACACCAAAGGCCAGGTGGGATGCTACAACTACTACTGATTCCCGAGTTGAAGTGGGATCATATTTCAATGAATTTCGTTGTTGGTTTACCGAGGACAACCAAGGGGCATGATAGTATATGGGTCGTGGTAGACAGACTGATAAAGACGGCCCATTTCTTACTGGTAAAGATGACCTACACGATGAATCAGTTCGCGGAGTTGTACGTTCAAGAAATTATCAAATTACACGGGATTCCTGACCGAGATCCCAGGTTTACTTCGAGGTTTTGGAGAAGTTTACAAGGCGCTATGGGTACCAAGTTAACGTTTAGCACTGCGTTTCATCCTCAGATCAACGGACAATCTGAAAGGATGATTCAGATACTTGAGGATATGTTGAGAGCATGCGTGCTAGAGTTTCAAGCGTCATGGAGCCGGTATTTACTACTGGTCAAATTTGCATATAATAACAGCTACCAGTCTAATTTTGGTATGACTCCGTACGAAGCGCTGTATGACCGGAAGTGCAGATCGCCTCTGTATTGGGATGAAGTAGGTGAAGCTAAGTTAATTGGTACAGAGATTCTGCAACAGCTGTCTGAGAAGGTCGCTGTGATCAGACAAAGAATGGAGACTGCACAGAATCGACAAAAGAGTTATGCAGATCGAAAGAGGGGAGATCTGGTATTTAAGGTAGGAGATAAGGTGTTTTTGAAGATATCGCCGTTTAAGGGCGTTTTTCGATTTGGCAAGAGAGGAAAGCTGAATCCACGGTTCGTCAGACCATTTTCAATAATCAAAAGAATAGGGGCTACGCCATATAAGCTACAATTTCCGTCATCTATGGAGGGAGTACATAATGTTTTCCGCATGTCGATGTTGCGAAAGTGCATATGAGATCCAACGCACGTGGTAGAACCGGTTAATCTAGAGGTACAGCCGACCTTGACTTATGAAGAGAAGCAGGTGCAGATTATGGAGTCTGCGGTGAAAGTCCTACGCAATAAGACAATCCCACTAGTAAAGGTATTATGGAGAAACCACAACGTAGAGGAAGCTACGTGGGAACGCCAACAGGACATGATGGACAGATATCCAGAATTGTTCAGGTACGCAATTTTGAGGACAAAATTTCAATTAAGAAGGTAGGATGTAACACTTGGGTTTTCGGGTTTTCCACTATATAGGGTTATATTCATAAATATAGGAAATTAAGCTTGCTTTATGAACGGGAAGTTTTGTTAGAACTCTAGGAATAAATTGGAATATTTGGCGGAATAAGGAAGTTTGGGAGAATCCAAATCGATGGGTTAAATAGCGAAACATGTAGAGAATTAATAGGAGGGGCAAAATGGTAATTTAGGAAGGAAAAAATTTATAAAATAAATACAACCCCTCCCCCCTCCCACGATTCTTCATTCTGCAAAACCAATTTTCTTCCCTCCTCCCTTGCAATTTTCTTCCTCCTTCGCCATTTCCTTCCACGGTTGACGACAGTTCTCTTCCGGCGATAGTTTTCTCTTCCGTTTTCTTCCCCAATCAACGTTCTAGGTAAGACTCTAGTGTTTTATGAGTTTAGTTTCGATTTAGGGTTTGATAACTATTAGGGTTTATAGATTTAGGTTTGAGAAATTTTAGGGTTATATTGGAAATCGATAGTTTTATCGTATTTATGGTTAATAATGATGTATTTATGATTGTTGGTGATAATTAGGTTCGAATAATGTTAATGGTGGATTGTTAGGTTGGATTTTTGGTGGTTGAGGAGTTAAACACCATTAATGCTAGGTTATAGAATTTGTGAGCGCAATGTGCTCGGTGAAATATCTGAATGACGTAAACCAAAGTTTTAGGAAAATTGCCTTAGCTAGAAGTTTCAATTTGTTTTAGAGACGATTTATGTAGAATCGATTCTAATAACGTATTGTGAAATGCCTTAGGTAACGAAGCTAAAAGTGAGGTGCTCGGCATTGCTAAGGACGCCAGGTAAGTGTGTGTTAGCTTTCCGGCCCTTAAGGCCCTACGTCGTATCGATGCTAGGATATAAGTGTGATGATGATGTTTAACGGTTGTAGGGTTTTGGTGAGTCGGGTAGCCTAGGATAGAACGTTAGCTATTAGTTATGTGTTTTGTTCGCTTATGAGCTATGTATGTTTAAGAAATGATTATGAATTGTCTTTGATAAATGTTATACGTGTAATTCCCTCATACATCATGTTTTCCTGAAAAGAGCACACGAAATGTTTTATAAGCATGTTTTCATGAAAAGTGAGTAAAGAATGAAAACGAAGCAATGATCTCACGTGATATGTTAAGTGTTCTCATGGGGCAAAATATGGTTCTCACGGGGCAAGAAGTCATGGTTCTCACGGGGCAAGAAGTCATGGTTCTCACGGGGCAAGAAGTCATGGTTCTCACGGGGCAAGAAGTCATGGTTCTCACGGGGCAAGAAGTCATGGTTCTCACGGGGCAAGAAGTCATGGTTCTCACGGGGCAAGAAGTCATGGTTCTCACGGGGCAAGAAGTCATGGTTCTCACGGGGCAAGAAGTCATGGTTCTCACGGGGCAAGAAGTCATGGTTCTCACGGGGCAAGAAGTCATGGTTCTCACGGGGCAAGAAGTCATGGTTCTCACGGGGCAAGAAGTCATGGTTCTCACGGGGCAAGAAGTCATGGTTCTCACGGGGCAAGAAGTCATGGTTCTCACGGGGCAAGAAGTCATGGTTCTCACGGGGCAAGAAGTCATGGTTCTCACGGGGCAAGAAGTCATGGTTCTCACGGGGCAAGAAGTCATGGTTCTCACGGGGCAAGAAGTCATGGTTCTCACGGGGCAAGAAGTCATGGTTCTCACGGGGCAAGAAGTCATGGTTCTCACGGGGCAAGTCATGTGTTCTCACGGGAGAAGTATGTGGTCTACAGAGTAGACGGTTATGTTAACGTTAAATAAATGAAATGAAACGAACATGTTTTACGAAAGTCATGTATTCATGTATAAGTTATGTTTAGTGCACTCCTTACTAAGCATTAGGCGTACTGTTTAAATCGTATGATGTAGGTGATGAGATCGAAGATGGGGAACTGCCATTTGATGGTAAGGCATAGGTGGTTGATGGATCGTGCTCGTAGCGTGCGGGGAGTGTTTTGACATGGCTTACTAACCCGTGGGCATGCTCCGAGTAACTTTTGGTAAATATAGGTGAATATGATAGACGTAGGATTTATTGGATAATGATTTTGATTGTATAGTGGATAGCTTCGATATATTGATATTTTTGGATAGATTATGAATCGGTTTATCGTTATAAAGTCTTTATGGAATTTCTGCTGCAAGTTTTATGTTGGTGATGTTTAGTGGGCGTTTTTACATGAAAAAGTCATTTTAGTTGTACAAATGTACTTTGACATATTTTGGGATAGATTTGGTGTAGAAACGTGGTTTTGGTTGGTCAGGATTTTAGGCGATATGCCATCTGATTTGTTTTGGGTCAAATGATGAAGTCTTTAATTTAGAATTTTAGCATCAGGTGTTGACCAATTTCATCAGGTGTTGACCGAAGTTGCGAAAGATTGCAACCCGAGACTATTCAGGTGTCGACCTCGCCTAGGGGTGTCGACCTCGTGTGTGATGGGCGCGCACAGTGTGCGTGCTAGGTGCGTGGCGCGCGAGGCGCAATGTGGGGGCGCGATAGGGGCGGTGCGCGCTCAGTAGGTGTAACACCCGGTTTAACGGGTTTTCAGTTTTTCGCCATATAATGTTATTTTTGTGAATATAGTGAAATAAGTCCGTTTGATGAACGAGGAGTTTTATTAGAACCCCAATGATTAATACGAGTTTTAGAAGGAATAAGGAAATTTGGAGAAACCGAATCGATAATTAAATAATGAAATAAGCGAAGATATAAGCATAAAGGGGCAAAATAGGAATTGCCATGTTAGTTTTTATAAAACCTAAGTATTTTTCCCCTCTTCCTCATTTTCCTCTGCTTCTCATGAAAGAAAAGCTCCAGAGAGCTTTTCTGGCGATTCTTCGTCGCCTCCTCTGTTTCTTCACGTTTCCGCTGGTTCCTGCCCTAATCATTTATTCTTTTTCACGTTTTCTTCTCCAATCGACGTCCTAGGTAAGACTCTATGCTTTTGGACAGTTAGTTCTCGATTTCTAGGGTTTGAACGGTTAGGGTTTGAGTAAAAATAGTCGAGTTAGGTTAGAAACGGTTTGGTATTTCTGTATTTGTGATTATAGAACGTAGTTAGTTGATTTTAATGAAGAATGTTATGGATTGACTTAGGTGAACAAAGCTCAAGGACAAAGTTCGGTGTGCTAATGACCCGAGGTAAGTTTTCATGACTACTGTGACCGATTGGCCTATACCATATGTCAGTTTTGTTGATCGAGGATTGTTGAGGTGAAATATATGTTTTATGTTTTTGTTAGGTAGCTTAAGTTTAGTTGTTTTTATAAGGTATGTTTGTGCTGTTTTGATGGTATTCCTACTATTTATGTTTATGTTATACGTTAAATTGCTCATGCATCATTGTTTTACAAAATGTCATCAAAAATGGATTTATGCATGAAGTTCATGAAAGAAAATGAAATGAGACGACTTAAATAGACGACTAAAATGAGATGACTAAGACGACTGAATGAATATGATGAAAATAAAGACGACTAAGAACGACTGAAATGAGACGACTAATGACACTGATATGGACGATAAAAGAAATGATGTACTGAATTAACGAAGAAGTGCATATACATGTTCATGAATTGGCATTTATGAAACTTATTGAGCCTTTAGCTCATAGAATGTCTTTATGGTGTAGGTGAACTCGAAACAGGTGAGGAAGATGTTCCTCCGCTAGATGGATACGCAGGTTGAAGAAGGGTTCCCGTGGGAGTGTGCAGTGTAGTCAGAGCCAAATTGACCCGTGGAAGCATTAGTTAAGTTTGGTGATGTCGGTTGATGGTCGGAAAGTATAGGGATGTAGGGTGAAAGGAAGGGTTCCCGTGGGAGTGTGCAGTGTAGTCAGAGCCAAATTGACCCGTGGAAGCATTAGTTAAGTGTTTTGGGTTTATGTCGGGTTGATGGGGGAAAGTATATGAATTGCATAGAACTCATTTTAGCATGTTTGATATCTGGTTAGTGTAAATACTAAAATTGATGAAATAGAAGATGATTTATGAGGTTTAATGTTTCTGGAAATTCTTGGATGAATGGTGTGTAGGTACAGGGAAAAATAATGTGAATGCAGCTCTCTAGACAAAATCCAGATAGCTAGCCGATCGATCGCTAGCAAGGGGCGATCGATCGGGTATTGATGGTTTAGAGTCAGAATTTTACAAAGTCACGTGGACGAATAAGTCCCGTGGACAAATAAGTCACGTGGACGAATAAGTCCCGTGGACAAATAAGTCACGTGGACGAATAAGTCCCGTGGACAAATAAGTCACGTGGACGAATAAGTCCCGTGGACAAATAAGTCACGTGGACGAATAAGTCCCGTGGACAAATAAGTCACGTGGACGAATAAGTCCCGTGGACAAATAAGTCACGTGGACGAATAAGTCCCGTGGACAAATAAGTCACGTGGACGAATAAGTCCCGTGGACAAATAAGTCACGTGGACGAATAAGTCCCGTGGACAAATAAGTCACGTGGACGAATAAGTCCCGTGGACAAATAAGTCACGTGGACGAATAAGTCCCGTGGACAAATAAGTCACGTGGACGAATAAGTCCCGTGGACAAATAAGTCACGTGGACGAATAAGTCCCGTGGACAAATAAGTCACGTGGACGAATAAGTCCCGTGGACAAATAAGTCACGTGGACGAATAAGTCCCGTGGACAAATAAGTCACGTGGACGAATAAGTCCCGTGGACAAATAAGTCACGTGGACGAATAAGTCCCGTGGACAAATAAGTCACGTGGACGAATAAGTCCCGTGGACAAATAAGTCACGTGGACGAATAAGTCCCGTGGACAAATAAGTCACGTGGACGAATAAGTCCCGTGGACAAATAAGTCACGTGGACGAATAAGTCCCGTGGACAAATAAGTCACGTGGACGAATAAGTCCCGTGGACAAATAAGTCACGTGGACGAATAAGTCCCGTGGACAAATAAGTCACGTGGACGAATAAGTCCCGTGGACAAATAAGTCACGTGGACGAATAAGTCCCGTGGACAAATAAGTCACGTGGACGAATAAGTCCCGTGGACAAATAAGTCACGTGGACGAATAAGTCCCGTGGACAAATAAGTCACGTGGACGAATAAGTCCCGTGGACAAATAAGTCACGTGGACGAATAAGTCCCGTGGACAAATAAGTCACGTGGACGAATAAGTCCCGTGGACAAATAAGTCACGTGGACGAATAAGTCCCGTGGACAAATAAGTCACGTGGACGAATAAGTCCCGTGGACAAATAAGTCACGTGGACGAATAAGTCCCGTGGACAAATAAGTCACGTGGACGAATAAGTCCCGTGGACAAATAAGTCACGTGGACGAATAAGTCCCGTGGACAAATAAGTCACGTGGACGAATAAGTCCCGTGGACAAATAAGTCACGTGGACGAATAAGTCCCGTGGACAAATAAGTCACGTGGACGAATAAGTCCCGTGGACAAATAAGTCACGTGGACGAATAAGTCCCGTGGACAAATAAGTCACGTGGACGAATAAGTCCCGTGGACAAATAAGTCACGTGGACGAATAAGTCCCGTGGACAAATAAGTCACGTGGACGAATAAGTCCCGTGGACAAATAAGTCACGTGGACGAATAAGTCCCGTGGACAAATAAGTCACGTGGACGAATAAGTCCCGTGGACAAATAAGTCACGTGGACGAATAAGTCCCGTGGACAAATAAGTCACGTGGACGAATAAGTCCCGTGGACAAATAAGTCACGTGGACGAATAAGTCCCGTGGACAAATAAGTCACGTGGACGAATAAGTCCCGTGGACAAATAAGTCACGTGGACGAATAAGTCCCGTGGACAAATAAGTCACGTGGACGAATAAGTCCCGTGGACAAATAGGCTTCTATCGTCCACGCCCCCTTCTATTTTTGTCGTCCACGTCCAAAGTGTTCCGTCTTAGGTTTTTTTTGTCATTCGAACCCGATAGAAAGAAACATCCTCCTCCACTGCTTAAATTGATGAAACCCGAGAAGAACTAAGTGATTATTTATTCCGATAGAAATTAAGTGATAGAACTCGAGAGGAAAATTTGTTCTCTGCCCACATTTTTATTGTTTTAGCATTCACACCTAAGTTTAATTTTATTCGAGATTTTCACACACGAACAGTCTCCCACTGATAGAAGTTATTTCCCATGTACATGCATGATGAAAAAGAATGAACGAAAGTTTAAATTTATGTTAGTGCTCTCATTTATGTTAGTGCTTCATTTATGTTAGTGCTTCATTTATGTTAGTGCTTCATTTATGTTAGTGCTTCATTTATGTTAGTGCTTCATTTATGTTAGTGCTTCATTTATGTTAGTGCTCTCATTCATGTTAGTGCTCTCATTTATGTTAGTGCTTCATTTATGTTAGTGCTCTCATTTATGTTAGTGCTTCATTTATGTTAGTGCTTCATTTATGTTAGTGCTTCATTTATGTTAGTGCTCTCATTCATGTTAGTGCTCTCATTTATGTTAGTGCTTCATTTATGTTAGTGCTCTCATTTATGTTAGTGCTTCATTTATGTTAGTGCTCTCATTTATGTTAGTGCTCTCATTTATGTTAGTGCTCTCATTCATGTTAGTGCTCTCATTCATGTTAGTGCTCTCATTCATGTTAGTGCTCTCATTTATGTTAGTGCTTCATTTATGTTAGTGCTCTCATTTATGTTAGTGCTCTCATTCATGTTAGTGCTCTCATTTATGTTAGTGCTTCATTTATGTTAGTGCTTCATTTATGTTAGTGCTTCATTTATGTTAGTGCTCTCATTTATGTTAGTGCTCTCATTCATGTTAGTGCTCTCATTCATGTTAGTGCTCTCATTTATGTTAGTGCTTCATTTATGTTAGTGCTCTCATTCATGTTAGTGCTCTCATTTATGTTAGTGCTCTCATTTATGTTAGTGCTCTCATTCATGTTAGTGCTCTCATTTATGTTAGTGCTCTCATTTATGTTAGTGCTCTCATTTATGTTAGTGCTCTCATTTATGTTAGTGCTCTCATTTATGTTAGTGCTTCATTTATGTTAGTGCTTCATTTATGTTAGTGCTCTCATTTATGTTAGTGCTCTCATTCATGTTAGTGCTCTCATTCATGTTAGTGCTCTCATTCATGTTAGTGCTCTCATTCATGTTAGTGCTCTCATTTATGTTAGTGCTTCATTTATGTTAGTGCTCTCATTCATGTTAGTGCTCTCATTCATGTTAGTGCTCTCATTCATGTTAGTGCTCTCATTTATGTTAGTGCTCTCATTCATGTTAGTGCTCTCATTCATGTTAGTGCTCTCATTTATGTTAGTGCTCTCATTCATGTTAGTGCTCTCATTCATGTTAGTGCTCTCATTCATGTTAGTGCTCTCATTCATGTTAGTGCTCTCATTTATGTTAGTGCTCTCATTTATGTTAGTGCTTCATTTATGTTAGTGCTCTCATTTATGTTAGTGCTTCATTTATGTTAGTGCTCTCATTTATGTTAGTGCTTCATTTATGTTAGTGCTCTCATTCATGTTAGTGCTCTCATTTATGTTAGTGCTTCATTTATGTTAGTGCTCTCATTCATGTTAGTGCTCTCATTTATGTTAGTGCTTCATTTATGTTAGTGCTTCATTTATGTTAGTGCTCTCATTTATGTTAGTGCTCTCATTCATGTTAGTGCTCTCATTTATGTTAGTGCTCTCATTCATGTTAGTGCTCTCATTCATGTTAGTGCTCTCATTTATGTTAGTGCTTCATTTATGTTAGTGCTTCATTTATGTTAGTGCTCTCATTCATGTTAGTGCTCTCATTTATGTTAGTGCTTCATTTATGTTAGTGCTTCATTTATGTTAGTGCTCTCATTCATGTTAGTGCTCTCATTTATGTTAGTGCTTCATTTATGTTAGTGCTTCATTTATGTTAGTGCTCTCATTCATGTTAGTGCTCTCATTTATGTTAGTGCTCTCATTCATGTTAGTGCTCTCATTCATGTTAGTGCTCTCATTCATGTTAGTGCTCTCATTTATGTTAGTGCTTCATTTATGTTAGTGCTCTCATTTATGTTAGTGCTCTCATTCATGTTAGTGCTCTCATTCATGTTAGTGCTCTCATTCATGTTAGTGCTCTCATTTATGTTAGTGCTCTCATTCATGTTAGTGCTCTCATTCATGTTAGTGCTCTCATTTATGTTAGTGCTCTCATTTATGTTAGTGCTTCATTTATGTTAGTGCTTCATTTATGTTAGTGCTTCATTTATGTTAGTGCTTCATTTATGTTAGTGCTTCATTTATGTTAGTGCTCTCATTTATGTTAGTGCTTCATTTATGTTAGTGCTTCATTTATGTTAGTGCTCTCATTCATGTTAGTGCTCTCATTTATGTTAGTGCTCTCATTTATGTTAGTGCTTCATTTATGTTAGTGCTCTCATTTATGTTAGTGCTTCATTTATGTTAGTGCTCTCATTCATGTTAGTGCTCTCATTCATGTTAGTGCTCTCATTTATGTTAGTGCTTCATTTATGTTAGTGCTCTCATTCATGTTAGTGCTCTCATTTATGTTAGTGCTTCATTTATGTTAGTGCTTCATTTATGTTAGTGCTCTCATTCATGTTAGTGCTCTCATTCATGTTAGTGCTCTCATTTATGTTAGTGCTCTCATTTATGTTAGTGCTCTCATTTATGTTAGTGCTTCATTCATGTTAGTGCTCTCATTTATGTTAGTGCTCTCATTTATGTTAGTGCTCTCATTTATGTTAGTGCTCTCATTTATGTTAGTGCTTCATTTATGTTAGTGCTCTCATTCATGTTAGTGCTCTCATTCATGTTAGTGCTCTCATTTATGTTAGTGCTCTCATTCATGTTAGTGCTCTCATTTATGTTAGTGCTCTCATTCATGTTAGTGCTCTCATTCATGTTAGTGCTCTCATTCATGTTAGTGCTCTCATTCATGTTAGTGCTCTCATTTATGTTAGTGCTCTCATTCATGTTAGTGCTCTCATTTATGTTAGTGCTCTCATTCATGTTAGTGCTCTCATTTATGTTAGTGCTCTCATTCATGTTAGTGCTCTCATTCATGTTAGTGCTCTCATTCATGTTAGTGCTCTCATTTATGTTAGTGCTCTCATTTATGTTAGTGCTCTCATTCATGTTAGTGCTCTCATTTATGTTAGTGCTTCATTTATGTTAGTGCTTCATTTGTTAGTGCTTCATTATGTTAGTGCTCTCATTCATGTTAGTGCTCTCATTCATGTTAGTGCCTCATTATGTTAGTGCTTATTATGTTAGTGCTTGCACTTATGAGGATTCATGTACATGGCCTTGGCCATTTGTGTATAAATAGGCCATGAGCAACCAAGCCAAAGACATCAACTTCGAGTTTGAGTGTCTTGAGCATTGTGGTGTGCCTTGGAGAGAAATTGTTTCCTAGTTCTTGTTTTCGGAAATCAAGGAGGGTTGGGAGGGTTCTCCCGTAAACACTTTGTCTCTTTTATATTCCGCATTATTGAGGGGAGGGGCTGGCCTAGTCGAGGACTTGGCGCCATCACTCGGTGAAAATTTGGGCAAGAATTTAACCGTGTGACAACTTGGTATCAGAGCTCGGTCATTGCGAACTTCCGAACAACTACATCAAGACTCTTGAAGCAAAGATCCATGGAGGCGATCATGGCTAGACTCGTGAGGTTGGAAAGCTTGGTGGGAGTATCAATGGCTACGTCGGAGGACACACCATTGATCGTTGGTCTTCGTTTAGTAAAGAAGGAGCTCGCGGAGTTCCAAGCCTCGATTGGAATGGATGTCGTGGCTGTTCAACAACAAGCTTTGGAGGCAATGCTCAAGGTGGATAGCGAGCTTGCCAAGTCGGTTGGAAGCACTAGCCAAGTTCGAGGTACGTTGGCTACTCACTATAAGGTTCCCGAACCTAAGACTTATAGTGGCAACCGAAACGCTAAGGAATTGGAGAATTTCTTATGGGACATGAAGCAATATTTCATGGCCGCTAGCATCGACGAAGGGAGCGAAGTCATGATTGCAAGCATGTACTTGGGAGGAGATGCAAAACTTTGGTGGAGGCAAAACCAAAGTAGAGAGCCGATTATTGACACTTTTGGAGCGCTAGAAAGTGAGCTTAGAGATCGGTTTCTTCCTCAAAATTCGAAATGGATCGCGAAGGAAACATTGAGGAGACTTAGACAAACCGGCACGGTACGTGACTATGTTCGTGACTATAGTTCACTACTACTCGACATTGTTTCCATGCATGAAGATGACAAGTTGTTCAACTTTATGGCGGGCCTTCAACCATTGGCCCAAGCGGAATTAAGACGCCATGGAGTAAAAGATGTGCAAACGACTATTTCTATTGCCGAGGCGCTTGTGGACTACAAATCTACACCCTTGGTTGAAAAGAAGAAAAGCAAGGAGGATAAACGTGGAGGCAAGTCAAATGGCGGCGGGAAAGACAAAGGAAAAGCACCACAAGGTACTTCTAAATCTAAGGGATTTGATCACTCCCAAAAGAAGAAGGGGTCCGGTTGTTTTATTTGTGGCAGTTCCCACTTTGCCCGAGAGTGTCCAAACAAAGGGTCACTATCCACGATTCGCATCAAGGAGGAGGGGTCCGACGAGGAGGAGAAGCCTCGTGTGAATCCCATACAACTTGTGAATGCCCTTACGAATGTGAAGGCGGGGTCTCCCAAAAGGGCCTTATGTATGTCGAAGTTACCATCCTTGGGAGGAGGGTGCGTGCCATGTTGGATACGGGAGCTACCAACAACTTTATCTCAAGCATGAAGGCGAGAGAACTTGGTTTGGAGATGACCAAGAGTGAAAGTATGATTAAGGCTGTCAATTCGGGTGCACAGCCAGTTAAGGGAACGACACAACCTTTGATACATGTGGGGGAGTGGCAAGGTGAATGCCCACTCATGGTGGTCCCACTTGATGATTTCGAACTCATTCTAGGACTCGAGTTCTTCCGGCAAGCGAAGGCGGTGATCTTGCCACATCTTGGTGTTATGATGATCCAAGAAAAATCCGCACCATGTGTTGTCAAGAGCGAAACACGTGGTAAGTGCAACATGCTATCTTCTCTTCAATTGAAAGCGGGCCTTAGGAGAGGTGGGACCACTTTCTTGGCAACATTGAGAGAAGTCAAAAGCGATGGTATGGGGGAGGTGCCGAGGGATGTTCTTAAGGTGCTCGAGGAGTACCAAGACGTGATGCCACCAGAATTACCAAAACGCTACCACCAAGGCGAGGGGTGGATCATAAAATTGAACTTGAACCGGGAGCGGTTCCACCCGCACAAGCACCATACCGTATGGCACCACCGGAACTAGCGGAATTGAGGAAACAATTGGACGAGTTGTTGGAGGCGGGCTACATTCAACCGTCCAAAGCACCTTATGGGGCGCCGGTATTATTTCAACACAAGAAGGACGGAACATTGCGTATGTGTGTCGACTACCGGGCGCTAAACAAGGTAACCATCAAAAACAAATACCCTATTCCAAATGCAAGTGATTTATTTGACCGATTGGCGAAGGCGTCATACTTCACCAAACTAGATCTTCGGTCGGGGTATTGGCAAGTACGTATTGCAAAAGGAGATGAGGCAAAGACGGCTATGGTTTCACGCTATGGTTCGTATGAGTTCTTGGTCATGCCGTTTGGTCTAACCAATGCACCGGCCACATTTTGCAATCTTATGACCGAAGTGCTATATGATTTACTAGATCGCTATGTTGTCGTCTACTTGGATGACATAGTTGTCTATAGTGAATCGCTCGAGGAGCATGTCATTCACTTGAAGGAGGTATTCGAAAGGTTGCGGAGGCACTCTCTCTATGTTAAAAGGGAGAAATGCGAGTTTGGCGCGGAGGAGATAAACTTCCTAGGCCATTTCATCAAGCGGGGCTTGATTCGCATGGATGGAAAGAAGGTGAAAGCTATCAACGGATGGATGGCGCCCACAAAAGTAGCCGAACTTAGGTCATTCCTTGGCCTAACTAATTACTATCGGAGGTTCATTATGGACTATTCGAGGATAGTGAGTCCATTGACGGATTTACTAAGGAAGGAGCACACTTGGATATGGACGGACTCATGTCAAGGAGCGTTCGATCAATTGAAGGAAGCCGTGGCTTCCGAACCGGTGTTGAGATTGCCTAACTTTGCGGAGCCTTTTGAGGCGCATACCGATGCGTCAGATCGGGCTATTGGTGGGGTGCTCACTCAAGATGGACATCCCGTGGCCTATGAAAGTCGAAAACTCAAGGGGGCAGAAGAGAGATATTCGGCCCATGAGAAGGTAATGGTGGCGGTAATTCATTGTCTTATGTCTTGGAGGCACTATCTTTTGGGGACTCCATTCGTGGTAGTAATGGACAACGTTGCTAACACCTATTTTCGTACACAAAAGAAATTGTCGGCTAAGCAAGCAAGGTGGCAAGAATTCCTAGCCGAGTTCGACTTTACATGGCTACACAAACTGGGTACCGAGAATAGGGTGGCCGACGCCTTAAGCCGAAAGAATTGTGAGGAGATCGTAGCTTCTCTAACCGAAGTACAATCAACTTTTTTGGAGGAAATCAAGGCGGCCGCAAAGGAAGATATGGACTACATTCGGACTTCAAAACATGTGGAGGTGGGCTTAGTCCGAAAGTATTGGCTTGAGGATGGTCTTTTGAGAGGCCGAGGCAATCGGATTATGGTACCTAGTTTGGGCGGTTTGCGCCAGTGAATCATGAGGGAGACTCACGACACCAAATGGGCGGGCCATCCGGGCGTGGAGCGCATGATGGCACTAATGGGCCGAAGCTATACTTGGCCTAAAATGAGGGAGGACGTAGAGTTATACGTCAAGACTTGTCTAGTTTTCCAAGTAGACAAGACCGAGAGGAAGAAGGAAGCAGGATTACTTCAACCTCTACCTATTCCAGAGAGACCATGGGAATCGGTGTCTATGGACTTTATCATGGGATTACAACTCATTGGGTGAATGGGTGCTATTTTTTTCGTGGTGGATCGGTTCTCCAAATATGCGATATTTATGGGAGTACCGAAGGAATGCTCGGCTTATGATGCAGCGGGGTATTTTCTAAAGGGAGTGGTGAAGATTTTTGGACTCCCCCGTGAGATCATTAGCGATCGGGATCCTAGATTCACGGGAAATTTTGGACAACCTTGTTCAAATTGTTGGGGACGGAGCTCAAATTCTCAACGAAAAATCACCCTCAAACCGATGGTCAAACGAAGCGCACCAATGCTATTCTTGAGGAGTACTTGAGGCACTTCGTGACGGCCACACAAAGGAATTGGTTAGAGTTGCTAGACTCGGCCCAATTCTCCTATAATCTACACAAGTCTTCATCAACCGAGATGAGTCCAGCGGAACTCGTTCTCGGCTATCAACCATCAACGCCATTGGAGATGACACAACGAGGTGATGGGCAAGGGGCTTGTCCATCCGCTTATCAATATGGCAAGGATCGAGTTGAGTTGTATGACCAAGCCCGAGATAGTCTTGCAAAAGCCCAACGGCGGATGAAGAAGTATGTGGATGGGAAGAGAAGGATGGTGGAGTTCCAAGTAGGGGACAAGGTTCTTTTGAAACTTTCTCCACAACTTTGGAAGAAAGTCAAGGATCGGCGGTTCCACAAAGGGCTTATTCCGAGGTACGATGGACCATTTGTGGTACTCAAAAGGATTGGAGCGGTGGCTTACCGATTGGAGTTACCCGAAAGGCTCAAACTACATCCTACATTCCATGTGAGCTTTCTCAAACCTTTTCACGAAGGAGATCGAAGGCAAGTGCTTAGAGCAACACCCGGGGTGCGCATGGAGTTCACTAAAAAGATGGCCAAGATCCTTGACCATCGAACCCTAAGGGGGACCAAAAGGGACACACGACGGGAGTTCCTTGTGCAATGGGAGAATGAAGAAGAGGCCACATGGGAGAAAGATGTTGATCTATGGCAATTTGAGCAGCAATCGAAGACTACTAGCTGGGGTGTCGACGAGGCCATCAACTTCATCTAGTGGGAGTGGATTGTTACGCCCCATTTCTCATGATGCATAAAGACACGGGCCAAGGGCCCGATGAAGGAGGAGCTTGGCAAACTCCTCAAGGCGTGCTAAAATATTCTAAGTGTTGGTGGGCACTTGAGGCACGCGGGCTGGATCACTTGGAGTGGCGCAGCCCACATTTGGCGTTGGGCCGATGGGGCAGGCCCACGCGGGAAGGCAAAAGGTCATTTATGATAGTACTTCATTTATGTTAGTGCTCTCATTTATGTTAGTGCTCTTATTCATGTTAGTGCTCTCATTTATGTTAGTGCTCTCATTTATGTTAGTGCTCTCATTTATGTTAGTGCTCTCATTTATGTTAGTGCTCTCATTTATGTTAGTGCTCTCATTTATGTTAGTGCTCTCATTTATGTTAGTGCTCTCATTTATGTTAGTGCTCTCATTTATGTTAGTGCTCTCATTTATGTTAGTGCTCTCATTTATGTTAGTGCTCTCATTTATGTTAGTGCTCTCATTTATGTTAGTGCTCTCATTTATGTTAGTGCTCTCATTTATGTTAGTGCTCTCATTTATGTTAGTGCTCTCATTTATGTTAGTGCTCTCATTTATGTTAGTGCTCTCATTTATGTTAGTGCTCTCATTTATGTTAGTGCTCTCATTTATGTTAGTGCTCTCATTTATGTTAGTGCTCTCATTTATGTTAGTGCTCTCATTTATGTTAGTGCTCTCATTTATGTTAGTGCTAGTTAGTGCTCTCATTTATGTTAGTGCTCTTATTCATGTTAGTGCTCTCATTCATGTTAGTGCTTATTTATGTTAGTGCTTGCACTTATGAAGATTCATGTACATGGCCTTGTCCATTTGTGTATAAATAGGCCATGAGCAACCAAGCCAAAGTCATCAACTTCGAGTTTGAGTGTCTTGGGCATTGTGGTGTGCCTTGGAGAGAAATTGTTTCCTAGTTCTTGTTTTCGGAAATCAAGGAGGGTTGGGAGGGTTCTCCCGTAAACACTTTGTCTCTTTTATATTCCGCATTATTGAGAGGAGGGGCTGGCCTAGTCGAGGACTTGGCGCCATCACTCGGTGAAAATTTGGGCAAGAATTTAACCGTGTGACAAGGGTCGTCACATATTTCAATGGAATTTGAGTAAAAACCTGCCACTAGTGGAGTTCGCCTACAACAACAATTATCAAATTTCGATTGGGATGACACCTTATGAAGCTTTATATGGTAAAAAGTGCAGATCTCCAGTGCATTGAGATGAAGTGGGTGAAAGAATACTTGTTGGGCAGGATATTTTGAGGCAGACTGCTGATATTGTTGCGTTAATCCATAAAAGAATTCTTACGGCACAAAGTACACAAAAAAGTTATGTTGATCAAAGTAGAAGAAAGTTAGAGTTTGCAGTAGGGGATTAAGTTTTCTTGAGAGTCTCGCCAATGAGAGGCGTTATGCGTTTTGGAAAGAAATGAAAGTTTAGCCCAAGATTTATAAGCCCATTTGAAATCTCAAGAAGAGTTGGAGAAGTCGCTTATCAATTAAATTTGCCGGATTCATTTAAGCACGTGCACAATGTATTTCATATCTCGATATTAAAGAAGTATGTTCCAAATGCCTCGCATGTCTTACCAATGAGATCTCTAGACTTTGCAATTCATCTCAACCTATCATATGAAGAAAGAGCGATTCAAATTTTAGATTCAGAGGAAAGATAATTAAGAAATAAGAAGATCTCACTTGTAAGAGTGATATGGAGAAATAGAAACATCGATGAATCAATTTGGGAAAGAGAAGAGAACATGAGAATGTCTATCTGGAGCTATTTAGGTAATAATTTATATTTCAATGATGAAATTTCTTTGAAGGAAGGGAGATTGTAACAGTTTAGGGTTTCAAATTTTAATATCAAATTTCGAAATTTTCAAATCAATCCAAAGTCAAAAACCTAATCTACAATTTGATTCTTAAAATCCTTAAGAATCACATGAATATCATTTCTAAACCAATCGAAAACAGTAACTGAGATGTTTTCAGCCTAAAAAATCATTTAGAAATCAAATAAAATCTGATTTAAAGATCCCTCTCTGGTGTTTTGGTGTGCGTGACGAAGGAGAAATGAGAAGGAACCGCGAAGAAGAAAGAAGGAGAAAGAAGAAGGGTTCAGGTTTTTCTTAAACTGGTCCACTTAAACTGATCTAGCCAATCCGACCTGGTCTAGCTAACCGAACCAGCCAAGCGAACCAAACCGGTCCAGCTGAACCATAATCGACCCAACCGAACAAGAACTGGACAAATTTTTGACCAAAATTAACCCAGACTGAACCAGATTGCTTATGGACTGTCAAAATTCGACCAAAAGCTTTCCGCAACGATCTTAATCTGACCGAACTGATCTAAGAATAAATCGGTAAGAAATTTCTGCCTAAATTCTTTCGAAATTGATTTATTAATATGGAAAATTAATATAAAATATTTTATTTAGGCATGAAAATCCAGAAAGTTGTTCGAATCGATCCAATTCGATCATATCCGAACTAATGCCTAAATTCCTCTAAAATTGGATTTATTTAAGTTGGAATTTGATACCAATATTTTATGGAGGGAAAATATTATTTGGAATATTGAAAAAAATCTAGATAATCCTAACCTCTCGGAATCCAAGTAAGTGAAAATATCACGTTTTCAACCTTTTGGCAACGACCATACATCACAAAATCTATGTTTTTTTTATAATTATTTTATTAAATGATTCTTATATTTGACCACACAGGTGTAGATATTGACATAGAATTGTATAATGATAAAATTGGCAGGGCATTTTGTATGCGTATGAATATAATGGAATTGACCGAAAATATGTGATAGCAAAGCCTGAACGATAATGAGATGACTAATCTTGAACGAATCTGAGATGGCTACGTCTGAACGACAATGAGATGTCTATGCTTGAATGAAAATGAGATGGCTACGCTTGAACGACAATGAGATAGTTATGTCTGAATGAAAATAAGATGACAAAGCCTGAACAGCAATGAAATGGCTAAATCTAAATGAAGGTTGGAAAACGAGTTCCAACCAGTATGTAACTGTTAAGTCAATTGTAACGTTCCAAATTCTAAATTTCCAACTTTAAAACCCAATTTTGAAAATCCTAAATTTTTCTCCAATTTGATTTTATAAATAAGATTTAATTTCTAGTGTTATAACCATAATTTCTAAAATTTAAAAAAACTTGAATGAAAACATTAAATGCGCGAAAGCTTAACACAAATTCAATCATTTAATAGCTTTGGTCAAAATTGAAATAAATGTAGAATTAAAATCATTCATAAAACTTTATTAATGATGAAGTCAACATAAATCATTCAAAATTTTCACCGAAATAATTTATAAAATATTCCCGAAAACTTGAAACATACTAATTTAAATTTCTTCCTCAAACATTGTTTTCTACTGTATGTTGCTTGTCTCTTGAAGTTTCTCGATCAAAGTTAATTCTTCCTCATATAAAAAATCACATAGATCACAAAATTACAAACTATGAGAATAACTCAATAAGCAAAAACACGTGCAGAAGCAAAATTAACATTACTTTTGCCATATCATAATTTAACAAGTACATACTAGTTCAAAACTTATTTTCCAACCTTCGTTCAGACTTAGTCATCTCATTGTCGTTCAGCCTTTATCATCTCATTTTTATTCAAACAAAGTCATCTCATTGTCGTTCAGGCGTAGTCTGTAGGATCAGGATTGTCTAAGAGGGGGGAGGGGGGGTGAATTAAAAGTACGCAGTACTTTGGACGACAACGTCTTTCTTGACTTTGGATGATTGCGTCAACTTGACTTTGGATGACTGCGTCTTCTTTGTAAGATTGGACGACTGTGTCTTCTTTGTAAGTTCGGACGACTACGTCTATTTTTAATGTTTGGACGACTGCATCTGTCTTTAATGTATGGACGACTGCGTCTATCTTGTGAGTTTAGACGACTGCGTCTGCTTTGTAAGATTGGACGACTGCGTCTGCTTTGTAAGATTGGACGACTGCGTCTGCTTTGTAAGATTGGACGACTGCGTCTGCTTTGTAAGATTGGACGACTGCGTCTGCTTTGTAAGATTGGACGACTGCGTCTGCTTTGTAAGATTGGACGACTGCGTCTGCTTTGTAAGATTGGACGACTGCGTCTATCTTGTGAGTTTAGACGACTGCGTCTATCTTGTGAGTTTAGACGACTGCGTCTGCTTTGTAAGATTGGACGACTGCGTCTGCTTTGTAAGATTGGACGACTGCGTCTGCTTTGTAAGATTGGACGACTGCGTCTGCTTTGTAAGATTGGACGACTGCGTCTATCTTGTGAGTTTAGACGACTGCGTCTGCTTTGTAAGATTGGACGACTGCGTCTGCTTTGTAAGATTGGACGACTGCGTCTGCTTTGTAAGATTGGACGACTGCGTCTGCTTTGTAAGATTGGACGACTGCGTCTGCTTTGTAAGATCGTCTGCTTTGTAAGATTGGACGACTGCGTCTTCGGACTAATAACACTTAGCCAAAAACATCAGAACCAAAATACCATTTTTAAAGGGCATTTCTAGATAAATGCAATATACACAGAAATCCGATTATACAGCTTATATATTTATTTCATATTAATCACCATCATTAAAAATATATTTAGACTTAAACACCATTTAAGTCAACAATCTACCCCTTTTTTATGATGACAAATATATACTCTGTTTCAATCATAGTAAACTGCATTCCAGCTTGAATTTACATAACTCCACCATACTCTATGCAGAATTAATTTCAGTAATTTCTAAAAGAAGTAATCTGTAAATTTTAAATACATTCTTTGTAAATTCTATACTTTTATACCCTTCTCCCCCTTTGACATTATCAAAAAGAAGCACGTATAAGGAATGATATTCAGCACAATAGAGATAACAGAATGAAACAGTCACAGTGGGACACTAGAGATAAAAAGATAGCATCCATAGGAAACAAATGTATTGTAAGACAAAAAATATACAATATGGAAGATGCCTAGGTTTCTAGGGAAGAGGGAGTATCCCAGCCCATGAGAGCACCTAGTTGACTAAGGAAATCACCCTGAGCAGTTCCGCCTGATGATCAATGACCTGACCAGGACCAACTCTAATCCCATGAGAAGGAACAACTGCTGGAGAGGGATCTGCAGCTGTAGCAATGTGGAGCATGATTGGAGAAACAGCGGGAGCAGACAACGGTTCTGCCTAAAAGACAATAGCCCCTGGGGCAACAACAACTTCACCATCACCCGAGAGAAAAACGGAGGGAGCTGGACAAGCTGGAACAGGAAACTCGTCACTAGCATCCAAGGTCCCAGCCGCAGGAGAGGGCTCCCCAGCAGGCCGAGTCATAATGGTGCTAAGGTCTCCAATTTGAGAGAGAACCCTAGCACAAACTCGCTGCAATTGCTCGTTGACAAGATTGGAATGGAATCGAACAGAGGAGACGACATCATCAATGACTTGACTTTGAGTTGATTCCAATAAAGCAATACGTTGGTGCAGTCTGTGAATATCAGCTGCAAGAATGTCATGCCATATGAGGGTGGAGGCTTCGAGATGTTGTAGTCGGGACAAGACAAAAGCCTCAAACTGATCCTATCTGGATTGATACAAGGAATGAAGAGATTCCTGACCAGTCCCAAGGCTTGCAATACTTGCCTAAAGCTCATGATATTGCTCCTCAGTAATAGAATTCCTCACTGGAGGAGGAGGGCGAGTTTTAGGTCGAGGAGAAACACGAGCAGGCAAGGTAGGCACTGGAGGTGGAGAGGGAGCAGAGATTGGAGTTGAAGAGGGAGGAGGAGTTGGACTGGTTGGACTTGGAAGATGAATATCAGGATCACTCATAGGATCTGGAATGTGAGTGTGCAGATGACTGACATCCTCAGGAGCTTGAAGAAGGAGAACTGGAAGTGACAGAGGTGCAAGGTAAGGAAGGAGAGTGTCATCTGGAGCACTGTCTTCCTCTGCTTCTTCGTCAATAATTAAGCGCCTTGAAACACTTCTTCGACTAGGTTTTTCAACCAACACACCTTGATCATTTCTTGTTATGCCCATTCTGGACAAGGTGGAGGATGAAAGGAAGTCAGATTTCTTCAAGGATAAAAGCATGTCAGACTCAGAATATCTGACTCCAAACCTATCAAAAATCTTCATAAGTAGAAGATTGTAAGAAAGAGACTTGGATGCATTATATACAACTTGGAGCATCCGGTTTAAGACAAGGAAGGCAACACTAAATGGTTCGTCTTTGAAAAATTGACCAAGCAGGAAAAGATCCATACCACTTACATGGTCGAGATGACCATCAACAGGCAAAATGTTGTAGTGGATCATTTGGTGGAAGACTCGAGCTCGGAGGTTTAAATCCTTGCTCTTCAACTTTAAGGGAGCATTGGGCGGATCCTTGGCAATCAGGTTCACTAAATCTTTGCCTGCAGGCCTCTCAAGAAATGAAGGAGTCTTTGCTGCTTCAAAGAATCTCCGGGAGCCATTCAGAAACTCGCAATGAAGTATTTCGTGGACCATTTCTTGAGTTAATTCAATATGTCTGCCATAGACATAACTCCTGAGAATGAGGGGTCTTGTAGAATGTTCTAGGTTTGCATAAAACATTCTTATCGGAGTTGCACAATAAGGGATCTTAGTATCAAACAGCCCCATCAAGCCCAGCCTAAGTAAAGGTTCTTCTAAATCCAAACCAAATAAATTCCGAAAAACTACTCCTCTAGAACGAATAATAGGTTTGAATTAAAAATCTTCATTGTACTTATTGAAGGCGGCCTGATTTGCGAACTCGTGATTTGGCCAAAAGAGAGGAGGAGGAACAATGGCAAACTGAGTAGTCTTTTGCTTCTTTCTGGAGAAAACTTGTTCAGGACGCGAGGAGGATGCCATTGTGAAGGATATAGAGACGTCTGAACAGAGATAGAGTTTAGAGAAGATTTGAGATCGGTGCCGACGAGCAGAAAAGAATAGGAATCGTCTGACGAGTGAGAGGAGTTGAGAGGTTTCTAGACGATTTTTCAAAAGTTAGGGTTTCTGTAACATTTCAAAATAATTTAATTGCCATTTTTAAAGTCCATTGTTATCGTCCATTGGGAAAGGCAATTGTCAACGTCCATTCATTTCAGAGAGGAGAAATACTTGGAGATCGTCCATTTCTTTATTGACCACACTACTTATTGGTCAATTTTCTCCAACAAAAACTAAAAAAATGAACCTTAATTTTTCTCATTCCTAATTAGACCTAACCTTATTCTCATGTAATTGAAAGTCTTCTCATCTAATGGCTTGGTAAAGATATCTGTCAATTGATCAGCAGAATTGACAAATTCTAAGGAGATATCTCATTTCTGAATATGATTTCTAATAAAATGATATCTAACCTCGATGTGTTTGGTTCTAGAGTGTTGGATAGGATTCTTGGATATATTGATGGCAGTGGTGTTATCACACCGAATCGGAATCCTATCATAGAATAAATTATAATCCTCTAAAGTTTGCTTCATCCAAAGCATTTGAGCACAGCAACTTCCAGCTGCAATATATTCACTTTCGGCAGTTGAAAGTACTACAGAATTCTGCTTCTTAGAATACCAAGATACAAGAGATTCACCTAGAAATTGACAGGTACCATTGGTACTTTTCCTATCTACGAGACTTCCAGCATAATCAGAATCAGAATATCCTATTAGATCAAATGAAGTACCCTTTGAATATCATAAGCCTAAATCATATGTCTCACTTAGATATTTGAAAATTCTTTTTACAGCAGTTAAGTGAGATTTCTTAGGAGAAGCATGAAACCTAGCATACAAGCACACACTAAATAGGATATCTGGCCTGCTAGCCATTAGGTATAATAGAGAACCAATCATACACCTCTATACTTTTTAATATCCACACTTATCCCATTTTCATCTTTGTCCAGTTTTGTAGTTGTGCTCATGGGAGTTCTAGAGGACTTAGAGGACTCTCATCCAAATCTTTTTAGGAGGTCTTTGATGTATTTTTCTTGACAGAAGAAAATACCATCACATTTTTGACTAATTTGAAATCCTAAGAGGAATTTTAACTCCCCCATCATACTCATTTCAAACTCACTTTGCATAACAGTAGCAAACTCATCACAAAGTAAAACATTTGTGGGACTAAATATAATATCATCAACATAGATTTGAACAAGAAGAATGTCATTGTTTTTTTGCATGGTAAAAAAAGTTGAATTGGTATTATTATTTTTGAACTTCTTTTCCTCAAGGAAATTCTTCAACCTATCATACCAAGCTCTAGGAGCTTGCTTAAGTCCGTATAGAGCCTTCTTAAGCTTATAGACATGGTCAGGTTTGTCATAGATTTCAAATCCTAAGGGTTGCTCTACATAAACTTCTTCCAGGATATAACCATTTAAAAATGCACTCTTAACGTCCATTTGAAAGAGTGTGAAGTTTTTGTAACAAGCATAGGCTAAGAGCATCCTAATAGATTCTAGTCGAGGTACGGGTGCAAAGGTTTCCTCAAAGTCTATTCATTCTTCTTGATTGTAACCTTTGGCAACTAACCTAGCTTTGTTCCTGACCACAATCCCATTTTCATCCATCTTATTCTTTGATCCCAATAATAGGATGGTCATTGGGTTTTGGAACAAGCTCCCAAACGTTGTTCCTTTCGAATTGGTTTAACTCATCTTGCATAGCAACTATCTAATTTTCATCCAATTCGGCTTCCTCGAACTTCTTAGGCTCTATTTGAGATATGAAAGCAACATTAGCACAAAGATTTCTAAGGGAGGCTCTAGTTTTGACTCCTAATCTTGGATCACCTAGAACTTCATCTAAGGGATGATCTTTTACATATCTCTAATCTCTAGGAAGAGCAGCAAATTCATCCTTGATTGGGACAATGTCTAGAGAATTGGAGGAAGGTTCTTGGGAATTTTCTCCTCGAATGATTTCTGCAGGTTTGTCTAAGGAGAGAGAATCCAGATGTTTTTCTAAAATATCATCCTCATCCACACTGATTGTGGGTTGAGGGGACTCATCAAAGTTGACATGTATGGATTCCTCTACAACTAGTGTTCTTTTGTTGAACACCCTATATGCTTTACTAGAAAGAGAATAACCAAGAAAAATTTCAATATCAGATTTGAAATCGAATTTTCCTAAGTTGTCCTTGGTGTTTAGAATGAAACATTTACAACCAAAAGGTCTAAAATATTTGACAGTAGGGATTTTCCTATTTCAAAGCTCAAAAGGTGTTTTCTCTAGAATAGGTCTTATGGAGACCCGGTTGAGCACATAGCAAGCTGTGGAAACAGCTTCTTCCCAGAAATACTTTGGAAGAGAGTTCTCATTGAGTATGGTCCGAGCCAACTCTTGAAGAGACCTATTTTTCCTCTCAATAACACCATTTTGTTGAGGAGTCCTAGAGGAGGAGAAATTGTGCTCTATTCCATATTTGAGACACAAGATTCAAATTTTTCATTTTCAAATTCTCCACCATGATCACTACGAATAGCAACAATGGTGACTCCTTTTCATTTTGAACTTTTTTCCTAAAGCTAGAGAAGGTATCAAAAGTCTCATCCTTAGACTTCAGAAAGAAAACCCAAGTAAACCTAAAGAAATCATCTACAATGACAAAGGCATAATGTTTGCCTCCTAGACTGGCAATATTTGAAGGACCGAAGAGGTCCATGTGAAGTAGTTGGAGAGGTTTGGATGTGAAAATTGCATTCTTTGATGTAAAGGAACTTTTGATTTGTTTGCCCATTTGGCAAGCTTCACAGACGTTATCCTTCTCAAAAGATATTTTTGGAATCCCTCTAACTAAATTATTCTTAGTAATCTTAGCTAAGGTGTCCATGCCTACATGACCTAGTCTCCTATGCCAATACCAGCAATCACCAAAGGAATTTACAACAAAACATTTTTCATCAAAAAGTTCAATATCATCTAAGTCAATAATATACACATTTTCTTTCCTATAGCCTTTAAACAGAATTGTACAAGATGAGCTATCCTTGATTATGCATTAATTTGATTTAAAAATCACTTTATATCTTTTATCACACAATTGACTTATACTAAGTAAATTATACTTTAACTCTTCTACCAGTAAAACATTCTCAATAATAGGGTTAGAGCCATTACCTATGTTACCGATGCCAACAATTTTACCCTTCTAGTTTCCACCAAAAGTGATGTTTCCTTTCTTCTTGTTGACAACAGCAAATTTGATAGAGTCTCCCGTCATATGCCTTGAGCAACCACTATCGAGGTACCATTGATTCTTCCTGGGAGAGCAATCAACCTGCAAAACAGAAATCAAGTGTTCTTCTTAGGTACCCAAATCTTTTGGGTCCTAGTGTTAATTTTGGTTTCTTTAGGAACCCACTGTAATTTACTACTTGATTTCTTACTAAATTTCAAAGGACATTCATATGATTTATGTCCTATCTCATTACATGCATGGTAGGTGAACGATCTAACAAAGAAATTTTTATGGATTGTCTTTTTATTAGATCTTCCATAGCCTAATCCTGCTTTGTCAAAAGTCACTCTTTAACTACCTAACAACATGTTCAGATTCTTGCTTCCGTTAGTGAATTTTAGAACAATATTATTCAAAACCTCATTTTTACTTTTAAGATCATTAGTTTCCTTTTCATGCATATTACACTCTTTAATCTGCTTTTCAACTAAGCTTGCGTTTTCCCTTTTTAACAGATTGTATTTAGCCTTAAGCATGATGCATTGTTTGACTAGATCATTGAAAGCATCAACTCCATCCTCAATTTCACTATCACTAGAGGAAACACTAATCTCATTTTCGTGTGCCATGAAACAAAGGTTGGCAACTTCCTCATCTTCTAAAGAGGTGTCGCTCTCACTGTCATCCAGGTGGCCTTAATAGCTCTTTTCTTGAATTTCTTGAGATTCTTCTTTGCTTGTGGACACTCAGCCTTGATGTGTCCAGGCTTCCCACATTCATAGCAGGTAATCTCCTTATCCTTTTGAGATTTCTCAACCTTTGGAAATCTTCTTCCTTGCATCCTTTTTCTCTGGAGGAATTTGCTGAACCTTCTGTAATGAGGGCTATGTCCTCATCATCATCTTCCTCCTCGGACTCTTCTTGTTTGCTTGAGGAAGCTTTGAGAGCAATGTCCTTTCTTTTGGAGATCTCCTTGTCCTTGAGATCTTCCTTTTCATTTTCTCTCATGGTTATCTCATATGTCATGAGAGAACCAATGAGTTCTTCAAGTTTGAACGTCTTGAGATCTCTTGCTTCTTGAATGACAGTTACTTTCGGTTGTCCAAATCTCCTTATTTCGCCATAAATTCTAATTTATTACTAGGGCTCTATTAAAACTCTCCGTTTGCAAATCGGACTTAATTTGACATATTTACCGAAATGCCATTATATAATAGAATTACAAAATCCCGTAAAAATCGGGTGTTACACATTGAACTAACAGATTCTTCTTTTTCCATAGAAAATAACACATACTCGTGGACTAACATGCTCATTTTATTTTCTTTTACTTGGTTAGTCCCCTCGTGTGTGACTTCTAATAAGTGCTATATTTCGTGTGCACTATCACAGCCTTGTACCCTATTGAATTCATCTCTATTCAGTGCACAATAGAGAGTATTAATTGCCTTAGCATTTAAGCTCAAATTCTTTTTATTTAAATCAGTTAGTTCATGTGATGCTTTAGGAGTACTGACACCATTTTCAGTTTTTACAGCTATGTATGAACCATTCTCTATAATATTCCACAGTTCATAATCCATAGCTTGAACAAAAATTTTCATCCTAGATTTCCAATAAACATAATCATTTCCATCAAAGAAAGAAGGTCTAGTAATAGATTGGCCCTCTACGTGTGTAGTATTGGTGTTGAATGCCATTTCTAATTCTATTATAGTATAGACAATATTAACTTCGCTCTGATACCAAATGTAGGATCGGGATTGTCTAAGAGAGGGGGGGGGGTGAATTAGAAATTATTTGCCCTAATTAATTTTAAGCAAAGCAAATTAGGTTTATTTGATCTTCTCTCTTTGTATGCAAATACTCAAATAATAGCAGATAAGCAAATAAGTCAAAGTAAAAGAGAGAAAGAAGAATGACACCAGAGTTTTTAACGTGGTTCGGCCAATCCTGCCTACTTCTACGCTCCAAGGCTCCCCCTTGAAGATTCTTCCCTTCTCCTCATGAGAAAAACTAGATCGAACTTTTTGGGTGTCGATCTACTGCCTTTTACAAATCTGGATTGCTCTTGTAACACCTGGTTTCAATATAAATCAAAATAAGTTATTAAACGGAGGTATATAATCTTAAGGTTCAAAAATTGAGTGAAATGTTGATTAGGTTATTAAGTGACTAGGCAGGGGCAAGATGGTAATTGCGAATTTATATTGTGGATAACGTATTTAAGGGAAGTGTTAATGAGGTAGCCGCCACTGTTTCATTTCATTTCCTCTTCCACTCTCAGCTCCTCAGCTTAGCAGAGCGCGATAGGAGACCCTCTTCGATCCCTCCAGCGATTTTCTCAGAACTAGGTGAGTTTTGCTTCTATTTCTTGCTACATTGTAACTGTCGAGGGTTGATAAATGAAGTTTTGAGAATGCGGTATGTGAGTGCTAGTTTCGGTTTATGAGTTGAATCGGGAATGCACTACGATTAGGGCTTCCAAACTAATTTCCTAGCTTTCTGGGTAGCTAGAAAGAAGTTTGACGAAAGTTTAAATTAATGTTCGATTTATGGAACTAGGTTGAGCAAACTCCCGAGGGAGAGGTTTCAACAAGCTTCCCAGGAGACCAGGTAAGTGAAGTTTGCTTGTGCCTTCGGGCCTACATCACAAAACGTTAGGGTATGATTACTTGTTTGAATCTGTATTCTATGCATCATGTTTTAAAACATACGAAAATGAATTTGAATGCATGATTGGCATGGGTAAGGATTGAACATATTGAAACAGTCATGAGAACACCCCTTAATGAGACAGGGATGTATGTACTTGGGAGAGTTGATCCAACTCCCAATTTCACAGGGGGATCTGAACAGGAGAATCAGTTTCACTGTTAAGGGAATTAATCCACCCCTTAATGAGACAGGGATGTATGTACTTGGGAGAGTTGATCCAACTCCCAATTTCACAGGGGGATCTGAACAGGAGAATCAGTTTCACTGTTAAGGGAATTAATCCACCCCTTAATGAGACAGGGATGTATGTACTTGGGAGAGTTGATCCAACTCCCAATTTCACAGGGGGATCTGAACAGGAGAATCAGTTTCACTGTTAAGGGAATTAATCCACCCCTTAATGAGACAGGGATGTATGTACTTGGGAGAGTTGATCCAACTCCCAATTTCACAGGGGGATCTGAACAGGAGAATCAGTTTCACTGTTAAGGGAATTAATCCACCCCTTAATGAGACAGGGATGTATGTACTTGGGAGAGTTGATCCAACTCCCAATTTCACAGGGGGATCTGAACAGGAGAATCAGTTTCACTGTTAAGGGAATTAATCCACCCCTTAATGAGACAGGGATGTATGTACTTTGGGAGAGTTGATCCAACTCCCAATTTCACAGGGGGATCTGAACAGGAGAATCAGTTTCACTGTTAAGGGAATTAATCCACCCCTTAATGAGACAGGGATGTATGTACTTTGGGAGAGTTGATCCAACTCCCAATTTCACAGGGGGATCTGAACAGGAGAATCAGTTTCACTGTTAAGGGAATTAATCCACCCCTTAATGAGACAGGGATGTATGTACTTGGGAGAGTTGATCCAACTCCCAATTTCACAGGGGGATCTGAACAGGAGAATCAGTTTCACTGTTAAGGGAATTAATCCACCCCTTAATGAGACAGGGATGTATGTACTTTGGGAGAGTTGATCCAACTCCCAATTTCACAGGGGGATCTGAACAGGAGAATCAGTTTCACTGTTAAGGGAATTAATCCACCCCTTAATGAGACAGGGATGTATGTACTTGGGAGAGTTGATCCAACTCCCAATTTCACAGGGGGATCTGAACAGGAGAATCAGTTTCACTGTTAAGGGAATTAATCCACCCCTTAATGAGACAGGGATGTATGTACTTGGGAGAGTTGATCCAACTCCCAATTTCACAGGGGGATCTGAACAGGAGAATCAGTTTCACTGTTAAGGGAATTAATCCACCCCTTAATGAGACAGGGATGTATGTACTTGGGAGAGTTGATCCAACTCCCAATTTCACAGGGGGATCTGAACAGGAGAATCAGTTTCACTGTTAAGGGAATTAATCCACCCCTTAATGAGACAGGGATGTATGTACTTGGGAGAGTTGATCCAACTCCCAATTTCACAGGGGGATCTGAACAGGAGAATCAGTTTCACTGTTAAGGGAATTAATCCACCCCTTAATGAGACAGGGATGTATGTACTTGGGAGAGTTGATCCAACTCCCAATTTCACAGGGGGATCTGAACAGGAGATGAGAGTGTGATCCAACTCCCAATTCACAGGGGGATCGAACAGAACGAAGCATGAGCAACTGAGTTGAGAAAGTAGAAATTGCATATTAGGAACTTATATTGCGTTGTTTATTTCATTTCTTGTTGGCTTTACTTACTTAGCATTAGGCTAATAGATGAGTTTTGTGATGTAGGTGTTGAGGACACTGCAGGTGAGTTTCCTGAGTGCACAGAAGATTGATGTGGTTGGAGGAGTACATCCAAGTCTCGGCTTGGTAAACTGATGAGGCGGGTTAACTGGTGTCAGCAGTTGTTGAGGTTTAGTAGATAACGATTGGTCTGAGTATGTTGAGTTTTCATGACAGTAGAAATTTTAGCATTTTGAATACGTTTTGAGATCTACTGATACTAGTAATCTGTTGAGTTTTAAACGTTGATTTTTACTGGATTTGGCTAATGCTATGGTTGAGATGTTTCTGAATGGTTTTCGAGAAGCAAGCAAATTCCTTTCTGTAGATAGTGTTGTGTTTTATGTCATCCGGTGATGTCGAGTATTTTGGCTCGTAGGATGATATAGGTGTTATGTTTTGTCGTTTAGTGACCGGAAGACAAATTTTACGTTTTGTCGTTTAGTGACCGGATGACAAATTTTACGTTTTGTCGTTTGGTGACCGGAAGACAAATCTTACGTTTTATCGTTTAGTGACCGGAAGACAAATCTTATGTTTTGTCGTTTAGTGACCGGATGACAAATCTTACGTTTTGTCGTTTAGTGACCGGATGAAAAATCTTATGTTTTGTCGTTTAGTGACCGGTGGGGGTCTTCAAATAGCTTTCCCCTTTTTGTTGACTTTGTTCAGTGGACGATGAATTTGACTTTTGCAACCTTTAAAGTGTTTTCACGAGTTAAACCTTTGCCTCTTAACCGATTGTTTCTTAACGTTTTCCCACGCTTATTTCGACATGGCTTTGTTTAATTTTATTTTTGTTTAAACGATTTCCACTGCAAGTTTTCATGTTTTATCAAATGTCCAAATTTTGAATTTTGAACGAAGTTTTAATTTGGTCCAAGTTTTCATAGAAAGTTTCGGACTTATGAGTAACAAACCGGGTTCAGTAAACTCGGGGTGTTACAGCTCTTCACAGGCGACAATCCACAGCCTTACAGTTTTTCACAAAGTTGTACAATGCAGCACAGAACTACACACTCTCAGAAGCTAAATCTCAAGTTTAAGAGTAGAGAGGTGTATACAAAGTTTTTCGCTAAAGCTCTTAGGAGTATAGTATAATCGTTCAAAAATTGGCAAAAATTCTTCTCCCGAGCTTTAATCTTCTTTTAATACTCTTGTCTGAAATCTGCGTCTCACTAAAAAATGTGACCGTTGGAGAGCATCCGTACGCAGAGAAATAGCCGTTTGAATTATGGAGTCATTATCGCTCACGTTCTTTAATAGTCTGGACGATTGAGTCATTGGACGAATGCTCTGCATCAATTCGATGTTCTGTCTTTGAACGCGTGCTCGTACATTTTGACGCTTGAAATTTGGACGACTACTTTGGACGACAGCGTCTTTCTTGACTTTGGACGACTGCGTCAACTTGACTTTGGACGACTGCGTCTGTTTTGTAAGATTGGACGACTGCGTCTTCTTTGTAAGTTCGGACGACTACGTCTGTCTTTAATGTATGGACAACTGCGTCTATCTTGTGAGTTTGGACGACTGAGTCTATCATGTGAGTTTGGACGACTGTGTCTGCTTTGTAAGATTGGATGATTGCGTCTTCGGACTAATAACACTAGCCAAAAACATCAGAACCAAAATACCCTTTTTAAAGGGCATTTCCAGATAAATACAGTTTATATATTTATTTCATATTAATCACCATCATCAAAAACATATTTAGACTTAAACACCATTTAAGTCAACATAGCCATCTCATTTTCGTTCAGGCATAGTCATCCCATTGTCGTTCAGACGTAACCATCTCATTTTTGTTCAAGCTTAGTCATCTCATTGTCGTTCAAGCTTTGCTATCACATAATTTTCGTCGATTCCATCATATTCATACGTATATAAAATATCCTACCAATTTTATCTTTATCCAATTCTATGTCAATGCCTAAACATACGTGGTCAAATATCAGAATTATGTAATAAAATAATTATAAGAAAATAACATAGATTTTGTGATGTAGGACTGTAGCCAAAACATTGAGAATATAGTATTTTCACTTGCTTGGATTCTGAGAGTTTAGGGATATTGAGATTTTTCCAAGATTCCAAATAATATTATGCATGTACACTTGGTCGGAGAGGGTCGAATTGGATCGATTCGGACGACTTTCAAGTTTTTTCCTGCTGGTTTATTCTTAGATTGGTTTGGTTAGATTCAGATTGTTTCAGATAGCATTTGGTCGAATTTGACGGTTCGGATGCAATCTGGTTTGGTCTGGGCGATTCTTGTTGAAATCAGGTTCGATCCAATTCAGTTAGACTGGATTTGGTTTGGTTGGACCAGTTCGGTTCAACTGTGCCGATTCGGTTGGGTCGTCTTTTAATGAACTGGGTTAGGTTATTTAAAAAAAAATTGAACCCTTCTTCTTTATCCCTCCTCCTTCTTCGCGTTTTGCCTTCGTTGTGCACTCGAGAGCACCCGAGAGGTTGCTTCGATGAACGGTGACAACTTCGACCGAGGGAAGCTTCGTCTGAGCTCGGCTGCTCGAGTAAAGTTTGTGGCTGCCACTAGGTGGCACTCGGAGACTGGAGGTCGAAGATAAGACTCCTCTTGGTAGACACCTTAAGATCTTTCTTACTACTTCTTCACTGGAATATGTCTTGCCAAGCACTTTTAAACTATTAGTAATGTTAGTAAATCTAGTAAACATTGTGTAGCGACCCTTAATCCTTTACCCTTATTTCCCATATAAAATTTTCTTTTGTACACTAAATAAATTTCGACTTTTAAAATTTCGGAGGTATGATGGAGTACCAGAGAAAGACTAGACAGATCTTCCAAGATTGGATGGAGGTCCATGCCTTTGATCCCGACGATCTTGGGAGAGGTGATGATGTCGATGATGCCGATGATGAGGTAGTCCTGACCGGGGGTGGAGATGACGAGGGTGTGATGCCGGAGGCTGGAGATGATGAGGGTGTGCTGCCGGGGGCTGGAGATGACGACGCTGCCCAAGCTTAGGTATATTTGAACCTATTTTTCTCATTATTAATTATATTTCAACTCATTATAATCTAACTTTCTTTTATTACGTGCAGAGAGGGGACGACAGAGGGCGATGCACATAGATTTTTTTGTGAACTTGGATGATGTACAGTATTAGGATGATGAAAACTTGTAGTACTTGTAGTTTGAGGCATTTTATGTTAGTTTGAAGTACTTGACATTAGTTGGATATTCATTAATTTGATGCACAATATTTAGTTTTATTTTTATTGGATGCAATTGATGTCTGAGCTAAAATACTGGAACTGTTTGGATATTCAAATATGCAGGATGATACTAGCTGTGGGGGAGTATAAAAACAAAGGAAACTGTGCCCAAATTTTTAATTTTTTTCTCACTTGAATTATAAAATACAGTTTGCTGTACAAACTATAAGATACATCAAATATGCATAAAATAACGATGATCTGCTTTCCACCATCTTTATGTCATCGTCTTCCATCATTCTCTTTCAGGGCTGCTTTCCTGATTGCCTGTTGTAGATTCCTGCACGTATTGAGAGTTATATTAGAACATAATAGCGAAATTTTGTTTATGAGAATAAAAGTAAAAATGTACCTGCGCCCCGCCAACTGTTCGGAAACCCATAAATGTGTCACGCGAAGCAGAAACACGTGAAGTGGATCCCCTCTCGGAACATGTGCGACTATTATGCCATTGACGCCCACATTTACGACACGACATCGTAGACTTCTTCTTAGAAGTCAGAACACGTGGACCACGGGAAGCTGTAGAAGGCTCATCGACATCGCGAATTCTTTTCTTCTTTGGCCTACCAGGTTGGGGCCTTCTCTGACCCGGAATGATTGGGGTCCTATTCTCTGGTTTTGGCCACATTTGTTGCCCATTAATGGGACGAATGAAGTGCGAATACATCTCCAGATATGTGTCCCGATGATAATTTATATGAACATAATCTTCCATCGGCTTTCTCATCAAATTAATGCATGCAACGGAGTGAACACAAGGGATTCCAGAAATCTCCCACCCCCGACATGCGCACTGACCTTCATTAAGGTCAACGACATATTGTTCATTGCCGTTGCTAACCTGAAACAGTGCATAAACAAATTCAGTATGAACAAGTAGAACAAACTAAGAAGAACATATCAGTATGAACAAGTTGAACAAACCTGAAACAGTGCATTTCCCGCTAACTCAACACTCCAATCGTAAGCTGACCCTTTCAGCCTCTCCAGCTTATTCCTAATCTTAGGACACAGAACATCTTCTATCTTGAGCATCTCCTCGTGTTTTTTAACAATGCGTGTCATCAGGGTCTTTCGAATCATCTCAAACATCGTCAAAATCAGCATGTTTCAGGCCGTCAAAAGAACTGAATTGAAAGACTCACATAAATTATTCAAGCCCAAGTCACACTTGCGAATTGTCGAAAATGCATGACTGACCCAAAATCTAGGTGGTGTTCCTCGAAGCCATGCATGGGCATCCTTATTGAGCTCATATACTTTCCTCATTGCTAGCTTAAAATATTCCCTTGTGGTTGCCCTTGCTGCATTCCACATCACATCTTCATACGCTAGGCCCGGAAATTATCCTTTGTAGTTTGCATACATATGCCTTTGGCAGAAACGGTGTTCGGCTAAACCAAATATCTCGTCCACAGCATTCAACAATCCCTGCAATTTTAAAGAAAAACAGGCTCATATCAAAACAATAACTTTTGTCGATCCAAATAATAATAGTAATAACAATATATACATTCTGTCGATCCGACATAAATGTCCATCCTCGGCCTTCGTCAATCCCTAAGTCGTTTCGCAATATCTCCAAAAACCACTTCCACGAGACTTGGGATTTTGATTCCACTTTGGCAACAACAATGAGATATATACCATTGTTGCCATCAATACTCACGGCCGTGAGTAATTGGCTGGGGCAGGCTCCCTTCAGATGACATCCATCTAAACAGATAAGAGGTCTGTCTATATCCAACAACTTGCTTTGCAAGCAGCCATACACATGTACATTCTTTTAAACATCATCTTCTCATTTCTATCCTCAACCACCATGTCACCATCTATTACCAGTGTGCTACCTGGATTTGATCTTAATATTTCAGCTCCGTAGTATCTTCAGTTGTTCTTCGTTCCTCTCGTAATTACCTTCTTTTGCTTGGGTTCTTCCTCTTCTTGCAAGGCTTGGTTTAATGTTAACTTTATGTTCCGGCCTCACTGTCTCGTTAATATCATGAATGGGCCAGTCAGGTTGACTTTTGAACCTATCTGAATAAGTTGTTGCCAACCACTTTGCCGTAACGTGTCGATTATCCAATACCCTTACGCAATTGTGATCATTACAATATGACTTTATTTAGAAGGTGGCCTCATTTTGCATGGCCGAAGCATGCAGATGCCATTGACAATCTACTCCTTTACATTTTGTCGTCAGTCTGTTCCTCCCATTTTTAACGATCTTGATATCATATCCTTTTTTTCAAAGAATAGTCTCGTATTTCATTTCTAATGGCCTGCAAAGATATATATTGTCTACCAAAAGAAAAATCACCAGAATCTGCAGCCCTTGTTTGTCTACTTTGCACCTCGTCATCCTCAGAATTGAATGGTTCTCGTAGCTCATCGTCTAAAGTTTTTGAAATTAAACACACTTGTATTTCTCCAACACCCTCTAAGTGATCAAATGCTTGAATATCACCGTATATGGGAGCGTCCTCCTCCATATACCAGTCTATGTTCGCAGGCTCATTTACATCATCTAATCTCTCAGCCATTTACGACAATTATCTATACAAAAATCAAAATGTTATTCAAGTTCAACATTATCCTATGAATTGAATACAAAATAGTTTTAACAATAAGATAATTTCACATACACCAATAAACGAACAGAAAATTTGAAAAAGAAAAAAAAAAAACAAATTCAGTATATTTGGTTTCGGTCGGACGGACTCCTTTTTACGCGTCCGTCCAGGTATCATTAAATGAAGAAACCCGGACGGACTCCTTTTTACACGTCCGTTCGGGTTTCATTAAATGAAGAGACCCGGACGGACTCTATATTTTCCCGTCCGTCCGATTGCCACATTTTTCCTATTTTCGAATTAGGGCTCGGATTGTCGCGTTATTTAGGTTAAAACTTGAAGTAAATGAATCAGAGTTGATAAAGAAATTACCACAAACGCTTTTTTATCGTAAATCTACGAAAAATTTCAAAGCTTCGAGTGAAAAGTCTAACTTCGTCGCCTTCTGTCGATGTTTTTGTTGCCGGTGAAAAATCCAAATTTCCCTTTTTGGTTAGTTTTCATACGCTTTTTGCGGACGGACGGGAAAATATACCGTCCGTCCGGGAAAGTCGTAAGTTAACCCCGACGGACGGTGATTTACAGAGTCCGAACGGACTACGTGGCGACTACGTGGCAACTTTTGATAGAACGAAAAATGGGGACGGATGCGATTTTTTGCAGTCCGCCCGGGTTGGGGCCAAATTACGTCTGGACGGACTCAATCCAAGTCCGTCCGTCCGGCGTGGTCATATTTGACACGTTTTCAATACGTTATGGTTTGAATTGTTAAAAAAATTTGTTTCTGGTTCGAATCGAAAAAAATTCGTAGTTTGTGGTCATTTTTAGTAATTTTCCAAAACTTTATTGTATTAGTTTTGATCCGCAAAGTTCTTTCGTTTACCTGTAATTTTTTTGGGTAAAGATTTTTCGTAAATTAAAGTGTATATTATTTTCTATATTTTATTTTTCAATTATCATAGGTCATAAGTTTAAAATTAGAATACATGCAACACCGTACCGCATACCAATAATTGATGCAGATTGGAGATTGGGTCAACACGTAGGCGTATGGATGCAGGCCAAGGAAAGAGGATCCAATGCTGCTGGCGCTGCTGCCTATCAACAGCGGGACCTACGCAAGCTTTTCTCCTAAAAGCCTCTCCAAACCCAGCACAGACCTCACACTTCTCCTCCCTCCCTCATGGCTGCAGTTTCCACTCCCAGAACTAAAACCTCCTCCCGCAACCCTCCTCCTTCCTCTTCTCACCGTAAATCCCGCTGGGAGCCCCTCAATAATGCTTCTTCCGACCCCAAATCCGGTGACTCTAAGCCCTCTATTCCCACCTCCGATCCATCTCCGAAGCCTGCCCCTGCCCACCCAAGGCAACCCCCCGACCAGATCCCTCATTCGTTTCCTGCCAAAAACCTCTCCCCCGAAGACCCGTTTCGTTTTCCGGATCCTGCTGGCATTGGCCCAACTCCTCCACCAGCTTACGGCTTCCACATGCTGGAGCGCCGCACAATTGTCCTTGCGGATGGGAGTGTTCGGTCATACTTCGCCCTTCCACCTGATTATTCAGACTTCGCTCCACCACCTCGGCATGTGCCGTTGGATCCCGTAGGTAGGTTTTTTCTGATGGGTCCTGGCGAGCACTTGCCTGATATGGGTGGTCTAGATAAACGGTTTCCGCCTGGTGGGTCAGTGCGTCCGGAAGAGGTTTGGGGTAATCGAGAAGAGCCTTTTGTAAGGGGAAGGAGTCAAGACTGCTGGAATTCTGTCGGGCTTGATGGGCGCAGAGGCCCCATAGAGGGGTCAACAACGAAGAGGAAGTTTGGCGATGAAGACAGTAAAGATAGAAGGGATGATAAAGGTGAAATAACGAGGCAAAGACAGCATATTTTCCCGCAAGGTAGTTCCAATGGATTTCCTATGGGTTCTCGGATGGAGCTTTTGGTGGGAACTGGTAAGCCGAGTGGTCGGAGGGATGAACCAAGGGCTTCCAAGTATATGAGGATCGGTGAGGATTATGAGAATATTGGTTTTAGGCAAGGTGGAGGTATTGGTGAGGGCAAGCCTCTCAAGCACTTGGAAGTTGATCAGAATGCGCTGAAAAACAAGTTTCTTCACTTTGTAAAGGAAATTAACGAAAACGCTACCAAGAAGAAGATGTACGTGGAAGATGGAAAGGATGGCCGTCTTCAATGCGCTGTTTGTGGCAGGTTTGATAAATCTAACTTCATTGTGATTAAGATATTTAGCCATTAATTGCATTTCTAATTGTCTTTTTTTTTTATAGATAAATTAAGGTTATGCGTTACTCCAGTCTTAGTTGGTCTTATGGGGCTGTCATGGTCTTTCCTTGTTGTAACAAAAGATCCACCGACAGGATAATTTTCAGTGGGTCTTTTCCTGTAGAAAGGGGAAGTTAAATTAATATAATTAAAAACCCCTATAATTCACTTCAAGTGGTGAAGGGTTTGAGCTTGAACGTAGTGGCCTTCGGTAGGATTTTCCTTGTGTGCAAAGATTCAAAAAGTGTTTAGCATCATGTCCCTTGGTGGTAATACCATCATCTTACCTTGAATTTGTGTGGAAACTTTTAAATTATGATGCGCCAGTCTCATAGGACTAGAGTATGTGAAAGCTACCCTGGAAACCCAAAAGATACATGAAAAGGACAATTTAAAACAAAATCATCAAGAACTGTTTATTAATCTTTTATCCCTTTATTCTGATTGTGCACCATGGGCAGGAACTTGAAATGTGATATCTGTTAAAACTACCCTGTCTTGGCCTCTGTCTTTATTGGTCACTTTCATTTAGCTGGTGAATTCCCTTTGTTTTGTTACTTAGTTTTGTCTGTGAAGATGGGAAATGTTATCAATGATTATTAAATTTAAGTTAAAGTGTCTGCTCAAGGACTTAAGTTTTTATCCGTGTTAATATTCTTTTCCTACTGTATGTGCACTCATCCAATTTTCAAATCGGTTGAATTGCTTTTTATGAATCTCCAGGTGCTTGTTGTGTTAGTTAGTTGGAGCCTTCTTCAATGCGTTGTTTGTAAAGATATTAAGATATTTAGAGATAATTTATTAATGTTGAATGCCTATGCTCTTTTAATATACAAATGTGTGTATTTTATTGAATGCTGAATTTGCATGATGAATGGCTGAAAATTCTCTCTATTGATTTGTTTAGAGTTATCTTTTTTCGCTTCCCATTCTTCTCCTACTTGGTTCATATATCATTTAAAGTACTCAAGTTGGTTTTATGCCTAATGCCATGTCTACTTTTTCACTTTTTTCTTTCATGGGACTTTTTTTCTCTTTGGCATGAGTATGGGGACATCAGCGTTTGTATTGTGTCGTGGCTAATCTTCCACTTATTAATTGTTGTAATTAATCCATTTGTTGATATATTGCTTTTGATAAAATTTGATTTACGGCTGAAAAATTCTCATGGTGGGTATTTGTTGTATTTGCATCTGTTGTGTTTTGATTCCTTTAGTATGGATGCCAGGCTAAAGCAGATACTTCTAGCCGTAGTGAATGTGAAAAAGGTGAACCTTTTACTAATATTACATTGTTGAGGGGGAATTGCTCCTGACTTGTTGTTAGAGTTGGAACTTGACTAGCCTCTGAGGCTTTCTGTGAATATATTTAATGCCTATTGTTAGCTAATACTTATAATCCATAGGAAATAACTTATACCTTTTAGAAGATCATATAAGAAATTCTTTTACGGTCCCCTACTGTTTAGTTTTCACTTTTTATATTTTGTGCAATGCATTTATTTCGGGTGAGCTAATAGGAATAATCTTTTTATGGGCTGGGAACTCATTGTAATGTAGGGGCTGCTAGTAGTTCAGGTGCCTCATAATGAATTAATATTAACTTTGTGGTGTATTGACCATTCACTGTTTGGTTTATTCTTTGTGTTTATACATATTTATGTGCATTTTCTATGTATGATGATGAAGAGTGTTCCTTTTCACGATAATTGTGCCAATTCATAATTTATTGGTTTGAATTCCAAAATTTGTCATTGTTGGACTTTATGCTATCTACTAGGTGTTGTTTTACTCTACGTGGCAGTTTCTATTATTTATTGAGGGAAGGTGGTTAATGAAACGTAGAATGGGAAAAGTTCCAGCTTTTTCTGTGACTATTTTACTATAGATGCATCTATTTCTAGGAGATGCTTGAGGGTGATTCGGATTTCTCTTGTTTTTATAATTAACATGAGCTTCCTCAGTTCCTTGCCATTCTCATCAAGCTTTTTATGACTGGCTACTGTATCGATTGAGTTGTTTTTTTAAGATGCTGCTTTGTTTGAGTAACCCTCTTGCTTCTGATGCCACTTCTAGGGAACCAAATAAATTATTTGGTAAAACTTATACTATGAGGAAATTTATAACTAATGATAATTTGGGTATTGTTTGGTGTGTTGGCAAAGTTGGTTATGTTTTAGTTTATTGGGAAATTATTTTGTGGAAGTAGTTTATTTAAAGTTATTTTGTGGAAGTGAGTTGGTTGTGTTAGTTTATTGAAGTTATTTGTGGAAGTTAGATTGTAGGATGAATGTGAATATTATAAAAGGAGAAGGATGGTGTAAACAGATATTATGTTGTGAGAAAATGTGTTTTTTCAGGTGATACGTTTCTGGTAGAAGATTTTTGAATTCTAAAAGTGTAGTTAGGTTTGTATTTTCTATCTGTGTAATTGTTGTTTTAATAAGAAAAGTTTGCTTATCAAGCAACAGCTTCTATGCAAATAGTCTGTTATGTGTGTACTGTTTGAGAGATTGTTGACTAGATGCTGTGTCTGCCTTTTTGTGCTGGTTTAAAGTAAAGTCTTTTTACCTTGTTACCGGCATGATGATGCCTGTGATATTCACAACCATTTGTGAAAACGTTGGCGCCCTGGATGTGTTAAGTTGTAGCTAATGCTTTCAGGAGCAGATATCTTTAAATTTTTTAAGCATTGTGTTTTTACCGCTAATGCTTTAGGGGTTTTACCTAACCGCCAAAGAATTCTCTTCACTAGTGTGGTGCATCTATGTGATTCACCAATTTTAGGTAAGTATTTTTTTGTGTATTTCATAGTATATATTTGCATTCTTAGTGAAATTTATTTCAGATGTAGTAGTTAGATTTGAAGCCTGCAAGCAACAATGTATAGCATCTGTGCCTCTTGATAGATCATTTTAATTGATGTTTGAAGTTTTTATGATGGTTAGTACATGTAGGGAAAGAGGATAAGCAAACAAAGTGGATCTAAGTATTTATAAGTGGAAGAATTTATAAGGGAATATATATTTGATTGTATATCTGCATTATGTTAGGAAGGAAAATAATGTATTTTATTGAGGATATTTTAGAAAATATATTTGGGTAATTTCTATTTTGAATTAGTGGAAATTTCTAGTTTGAATTATTGATAAATGGTAGATGAGGGGGAGAGGGAAGGAAACGGTTGAATCATTTGAGAATTCCAGAAATGTTATGAGGAGAAATAGCTGAACCCTGAATCTCTGCTAAATCGATGTATTTTATGTGTTAATGAATATATAGACGTGTGTTAGTGTGCACTGTTATTGTGAAATTGATATTAATTTTGGCAATTCCTATCAATTTGCTATCAGAGCATTACCTGTGATTGCGAGCAAGAAGGCAAATGGATATTTAGATTATGTAGAAGAAAAATTAGAGGCCTCGAGGGACGAGATGGAATTTTTGAAGAGTGGAATTTCAAAAATTCCATTGTTGTACACCAATATGAACACCATCTTGGAAAAATAGGACGAACTTACATGCACACAAGGTAAAGCACGGGAAGAATCCTTTTCGTATTGGCAGACAAAGAGAAGCGCCAAAGGACTTTGAAGCAGCACGCTCAGAGGCGAGATTTGTTGCTGTCAAAAAGGAAAATGCACTTCGAAATATAGAAAGGGTCTGAGAATGGAGTTCCACACAAGAAGGATTGAGATGCCAGTTTTTGACAAAGGAGACCCAGATGATTGGGTTTACAGAGTCAAAAGATTCTTTGCCTTGAATCGTTTGACAAAAAAGGAGAAGATGGATTCTGTTGCGGTATGTCTGGAAGAGGTGACGCTCTCATGGTTTCATTGGGAAGAGGGAATAATACTGTTTAGGAGTTTGGTCAACTTCAAACAGCACTCGATTCGATCGACTTCCGTAGGTTTCCCCTTGAAGCAAAATTTCTGGCCTTACGCAGGAGACCATGGTGCAAGAGTACATGCGTCAATTTGAGAAGTTGGCTTCTTCATTGGCTGATATGCCAGAGTCGCATTGGAGGGACAATTCATTAATGGTCTCATGGGAGAAGTTAGGGCAGAATTGCAAGTTTTGAAGACCATTAGGCTTGGGTCAAATTATGTTAACCCCCCAAAGATTTGAAGATAAAAGTCTGATTTTGAAATATTTCAAAAGCCCAACTTCTTCTAAGGAGATTCAATCTGTTTTTGACCCATCAAATGGTGCTGCGCGGTTGGTAAGTTCGAGTTCATTCCAAACTAAAAATGTGACGAGTAAAGCTGAAAATTTAAAGTTGGAATGACCTTCAAAGACATTAACAGATTCTGAATTACAACACTGAAGGGCAAAGGGTACCGTTGTGATGAAAAATTAACAGGTGGTCATAAATGTAAATCGAAGAAACTGCAAATTTTAATTTTTCAGGGTAGTGGAGATGTAGATGACTTATTAGAAAAAGAACACATTGAAGAGTTGCCTAACAAGACATGGGAATCACTTGATCAACTTTAACATCAATTTCCCAATTCTCACCTTGGAAAACAAGGTGACTCATTGTCTCAGGGGTGATGTTTAGAAGGAAAATAATGTATTGTATTAATGATATTTTAGAAAATATGATTGGGTAGTTTTTATTTTGAATTAGTGGAAGTTTCTCATTTGAACTAAGAATAAATGGTAGATGAGGGGGAGAGGGAAGGGGCAGTTGAATCATTTGAGAATTCTAGAATGGGAATGGGGAAGAATAACATAATATCAAATCTCTGCTAAATCGATAAATTTTGTGTGTTTATGAATACATAGAAGTGTGTTAGTGTGTTAGTGTGCATTGTTATTGTGAATTTGACATCAATTGTGGCAATTCCTATCACATTACTAAGTTGATTAGGATGATCACTTGTAACAAAAACTCATTGAGGAATGTCTTACCTTGTGCTTAGTTCAAGGAAGACTACTTGGATTATCCCTATTTCATTGTAGAAGTCTTTTGCTGCAGAAGCCTGTTTGTAATCTATATGTGCACGGTTTCTAAATCTAACCTACCAGCAAAGCAGTCCCATGACTTCATATGTGCTCACACTAGCTACAAGAGTTCTCTCTTTTGGTTCTCTTGATGAAGGGTAGTGAACCCGAAAAAACTACCTCAAGTCTAGCCACATTGTTAAGACTCAGAAATTACCCTAAACAAAATAATCACAAATTTGAAAAAATGCCACAATGATGCGTGATAATGACGGTTTGCTTCCAAATGCTGAAAATGATGCGTGATAATTCTCATCTCTTCCGTTTCGTTTTTATCCTTCATAACTTCCTTTCCTTCCTCATGCATGCCCACTAACTTTATAACTGTTATTCCACAATCGACAGAACTAAAGCAAACGGTCCTTTATATATATAAGGGGGATTCTTTCACTCTTTGAGTTACCTTTTGGAGTGAGTTCTACTCTCTCACTTTTTGTCATAATATCATAGTTAAATCTGTACGATGTGATAATTGATTAAACACGCTAGACGTGAAGGAAAAAAAACCTATCACGCTAGACGTGTGGGCGAGTGTTGTCCCACATCGACAGATCCAAAGCAAACGGTTCTTTATAAATATGAGAGAGATTTTTTCAATCCTGGAGCTAGCTTTTGGAATGAGTTTTACCCTCCCACTTTCTATCAATAACTAAATCTTTCATCTCATCATGATATTTTCCACTTTGCCCCTATCAGCTACAATCTTTTTTGGGTATATTTTCTCTCTATTCGCTCTCAACACATGACATTCAAAGGAATATTTTCTAGATTGCTAAAGGAATATCAAATAGGGTAATTTTTTGATATGGAAAATTCAAGAACAAGTTGACATGCTATTGAGTTAAATGAAGCAGCTATTACTTTCTGTTCTTATTCAGAAGCTGCTCCTACATGATGAACAAGTTGACATTTCAGTCACTAATGAACTCTTACCATAGAGGTCAGAAGTCCGAGAAGTTATGTTATTTCTGCCAGCAGTTAATTTTGAAATCCGCTCATCCTAGTCAAGGCTGAGAAGCTATGCCATTAATAAAAGACTAAGAAGATTTCATAATAGTTTTACTTAAAAAATATGGTGTCTGACATCTAATGTACTGTCTACATGGTTGTGTTTAATTTGGTTGTGCATACACCAGTCTGGTTAGGTTGTATATGATTGTGCTTCTGTTTCAATTTCCATAATTGGTACTCACTATTTAATCCACATGAAAATTTGAAGTTCTTGGTCAGTTTCCTACTTCTGTACTTGTGTCTTGTTCCTCTAGTTACCCTTAAATTGGTGTACGCTTTGTGTTCCAGCCCATCTTGGTTCAAACTTAATGGAATTTGATAGTTAATGAAATATATTCTCCTGTGTTTTTTCCATACGTAATTACAGGTCTTCAAAAGATTATCCAGATATGCATAGTCTCATTATGCATACATACAACTCAGATATTAGGGACCTGCAGGTGGATCACTTGGGTTTTCACAAAGCTCTTTGTATTTTGAGGGGGTGGAACTACTCAGTACCTCCTGATAATTCAAAGGCATATCAGTTTTTATCTTCTATTGAAGCAGCAGCTGACCAGGACGATCTAATTATGTGGCCACCTCTAGTGATCATTCATAACACTATTACCGGAAAGGGCAAAGATGGGCGGATGGAGGGTTTAGGAAGCAAAGCTATGGATACCAAAATGAGAGGTATAATGCGCCATTTAACTTCATTAGTACTTATTCCAGAATGTCCTCCTGAAAGGTAGAGTCACCCCAGAATTTATCACTTGCGTTTCACTGGTGCTTATAAAATCTTTACCTTTCTGTATGAAATTATATATTTTCATCATGTGCTGACTTCAAACAGAATTTGAACCTCCCATCAAACTTTTTTTAATGGAACACCTTTGCCACATAGACTTAGGATCCATACAACTTTGGTTCCCTCTCCTTGTTAACATCAAGCTGAAAAATTCTCTTTCAAGCAACCTATATGTAGCGGAAAAGGATTAAAATAAGTTTTAGCGTTATATCTGAAGTGATGTTGTGCATATTAAATCTAGCTCAAAGGAACTTTGCAGCCTAAGAAATCACGTGTATATATATATATATATATATATATTTGTTTCAAATCATGAATATGATATAAAAGTTAATTTAATATTTTTTCTGAAGTTTTGAAACTAGCAATTGTTCTATAGTTCTCTTAGAAGTCATGTTGAATAATTCAAAATACAATATTTATGGAAGGTCATTATAATGTATATGGAAAATGTACCTCTTGGAAGGAAAACTCTTATTTTCCAAACAACGCCTTAGTATTTTCCTTTCCTTGTAGTGTAGATTGAAATACTGTATGCAAGCATTACCAATCAGTACTATGGAAGCAGTTTTTCCACAATTCTATCTGTTTGCATGGTATCAAAACAAGACATCCTGAGTTTGAATTCCTGTCACTGCTAATTACTTTATTCAAAATTAAAATACTCATGTTGGAACACCAATAAAAGAAAATGACGTTCACGTGAAAAAGCATACTAGGAAATATATAAATTGATTAATTTAACCTCAAGTTAAAATTTTAATCTTTTATGATTGTCAGTGGTTTATCATTTTTGAACTCATAAGAATGTTTTTTTTTTTTGTTTCCTATCAGTTTTTTAGTTTCTTAATGTAGAAATTTTCAATCTCTGAGGAAAAAAACAGTTCTTGTACCTGTGAATCTTTTTCTGTTCTCTTTTTATGTTATATTATAATATTTTACTTGTGGCTTTTTGTTTAGTATTCTTATACCATTTGAGAGAAGTGTCATCTGTCTAAAGGAAACGTTGTCCTTTATTGGTTCTATAGTAGTTTTTTAGTTGGTTGATTCACAAATTTTGGATCTTAAGAATAATTATAAACTTCTAAGATTGATTTCAGGAAAATACATCATTTCTATTTTCAATCTAAAGGATTTAGCAAGTAACATAGTGCAAACGTTATACCCGTTTCTAGCATTTGGTCATGCAATATGTTCTAAATATATAGATCAAAAATAATTTTTATCAGTAGGGATGAAAAGTTTTTGGGGACTTTAGTATGTTCTACCACATATGATTTAGTATGTAATCACTAATATAATGGCCTCTGTATTAATCTTCTGCTAATATAGGGCTAGTTATTTTGTTGACTTTGTAACTTATCTCTGGCTTTTCTGGAATTCATTTATTCTTCTTGGTATGTTTTTGAAGATCTCTATTTTGTTTTATCTGCCAAGAAAAATATGCATAACTCTGTTAGCAATATAATAGGGAGGAATAATATTTTAGTCGATTAAGGGGTAGTCGAGGTATTTGACTGAGTAATTCTGTTATGATTTTGTTAGCATCTTGTTATTTTGTTTGTTATATAAGTGAGAATGAGGGAAAAGAGAGGAGAGGAAAAATTGGGAAAGAGTGGGAGAGGGGCAAAGGCTCTCGAAATCCTCTGTAAATTGGGAAAGAGAAGGACTCTCGAATTCTCTTCACTATTAGGAACTTTGTTGCTGAGTTTATTGGTTTATTTTTCTTCTTGATTGTTGTGTGTTTGTTCTGGAAATTGGGGAATTACAAGGTTCATATTATTGGTATTAGAGCAACCATACTTGGGGAATAAGCAGACTCTGTTCGGAACAGAGAAGTCAAGCATGAGCGACGAACGGATGGTTTACGGTGAATGGTGGCAGGCAATGGATTCCATCAAAGCGAGCATCGCACGGTTGCCGAAGTTGGAACAGAACTTGGCGATAATCATGGTGAAGATAGACCTGTTAGCAGAAGCCTTGAATGCAGCACCTCTGAGTCAGAGGAGTACCAAATAATTGAAGCTCGGCGACGAACAGGGAAGAGACGAACCTGTAGGACTGTCGAGCTGTCAAGGGGAGCCGGAGCGATCGGACATTCGACGACCCAGCCTAGCGACCCCAGCAGTCACTTAGCCAGCCCCGGTTCGAGCCCTTCCTGCGAGCCCAACGTTGTCCCTGGCATTCGCTTCAGCTGCGTGTGCAGCACGACCCACGAAATCAGCTTATGCTAACCACCTTCATTCGGCGACCTTGTTCTGGCGTATGGCATACACCGACTTGATCTCAGGGAGAGAGAAAGGGCAGTGGTTGGTCGATTTCGGCAAAGCTCTCGGGACATCAGGAAAGATGTCTGGAAGAGGGAAGGGAGGGAAGGGATCGGGAAAGGGTGGAACAAAGAGGCACACAATCTTCCTCTCTCTCTTGATTCGCGACGTCGTGACCTACGCAGAGGGATGAAAAGAAATAGGCCCTTCTTCAGCCAACCGGGCCCGGGCCTGGGCCTTGTGTTGGGCAAAAGGACTCCCTGAAATGGATTTGGCAGCCCAATCTTTTCTTCAGTGGACAACAGCCCATACTCCAGCAAGCCCAATCCATTCAATCCATCAGTGGGCCACAACCACAAGTTTTCGAGCAAGCCCAGCCGAATTGTGCCCATTTCCATCAAGCTCTAAGGGAAAAATATTTTTAATTCTACCTTGAGGACAAGGTGAAAGTTTAGCCGGCGGCTATTGTTAAGAATATAATAGGGATGGATAATATTTTAGTAGTTGGGGTATTTGAGTGAGTAATTCGGTTAGGATTTTGTTAGTGTTTTGTTATTTTGTTTGTCATATAATTGGGAAGGAGGGAAGAGAGAGGGGAAGAAAAATTGAGAAAGAGTGGGAGAGGGGCAGAGGCTCTCGAAATCATCTGTAAATTAGGAGAGAGAAGGGCTCTCGAATTTCCTTCACTATTAGGAATTTTGTTGCTAAGTTTATTGGTTTATTTTTCTTCTTGATTGCTGTGTGTTTATTTTGGAAATTGGAGAATTATAGGGTTCATATCAAAATCTTTAATGATGGAAGTGAGTGATAAATGATGTTACAATTTATTGCTTTGGCAACTGATTAAGTTGAATACAAGATCCTTATAGTGGATCTTTTTCCACACTTCTAGTCTAAAGATTCAATAATTGTATTATTCTTTTGATGGAATAGAAAGTAAGTCAGGGATAAATGATGTTACAATTTGCTGTGTTTGCAGCTGAAGGAGTTGAATGGAAATATAGCAGATATATAGAAAATAGATGTCTGCTTCAATAGTTGAATTCAATACTTATCTACTTCTTTTGACGGGAAATATAGAAAATATTAATTATCTATAGTAGATATATTTTATACTTTACAATTGGGATGTAAGAAATAATATATGATATATTTAGGTTATTGTTGATTAGTTTCCTTCTACTGAGAGATCTAATGTACTTGTTTATTGGTTTCTTTATATATTTTCTCACTTTTAGAGGTTGTCTGATTCTTGTAATTTGGAACCTATAATAAATAGGTCCCTGCGCAGACAATGGAGATAAATTCTAATTATTGACTATTGATACTTATAATTTATAGTTGATTCAGATATTGGTATTGATTTTCCTTCTTTTTTTTTTTTATCTCTCATGGTCTTCAATATGTCTATCTCTCCATAATTTCTCATCTCTCTCTCTCTCTCTCTCTCACTCTCTCTCTGTTTTAGGTTTTTTCCTGATTCCCTATTTTTGTTCTCAAATCTCGGTCTTGCTTCTTGTCCTGCATAGCTGATTCATCTTCTTTTCTTCAATACTATTCTGTTTGGGGCATTTGGAATAACTTTTTTTTAATGAAAATAGAACTAGAAACTAGACGTTGCTTCTTTCAAAATGTTATATTTCCAGGTTTTTATTCCGGTGGGGTGGAATAACATTGCGTTTTGTATCAAGTGTCTTTCTTACTCAAATTCTTGTATTTTTGTTACTTATAAAATAATTACTATATAGTTTACTTGCGAAGAAAAAGGTATTGGACTCAACTGGTTGAGTTGGATCTGTGATACTTCCTGGGAGCTAAAACCTGAGGTCTTATAGCTGGTAGAACTTCATCCTACTTCGAGTAGTATGCCACATGCATGGATATGCTCTCTATAACGTGATAGAGGACTAAAGCTCAAGCTAATTTGGATTTTCAGTCTTCTTTGTTGATTATTCATTGGGAAAGAGATCACGATCACAACTCTCTCCTGTGCCATAGGATGAACAAGAGAGAAGAGGCGGGCTGGATAACATTTATTACCTATAGATTCTGCTCATCATCTGGACCCATATGGTCACACCAGTGTTATACGTGTGTGGTGCTTGATAACATACTGGTGATAATACTAAGTTATTAAATTAGTAAATTGTTTGGAAACAGGTGGGCCAGTCTGAATGTAGCTCTCATTTTTTATACCCTACCTTTTTCAATGATTGTCTGTTGATAACGTTTGGCCTTCACCTATTGGACAGGGAACTTCCCTAATCCACGTCTGTTTTCTCATCTGTATTCTTTAACATGTTTTTTTTATAGGTTAGGGACAAATGATTTTACAGCAGAGAATGACCCTCTCCTTTCGATTTCTTATTGGTTTAAAAGCCAAGTAATCTTTGTTACTCTTCTTGATTAGCATATTGCTATGGTGCTTAGTATCTTCTCAAGCAATAGTATGCATCCACGTGGCCGAATGGCTGATGAGTATATCTTGGTTCATTTTAGGATACAGAACTATACCTGTAGTCCACTAAAATTCTGATTGGATCAGATTGGGTTTTTTATTACTTTATCTGGGGTCTGAATAGTGGCTTCATGATAAGCATTCTGGTATTTATAATGTTATTTTTTGCACTAAATGAACATGGTCAGCTTGTCTGAGTTGTTCCTTGTGTGACCACTTCATTTGACACATTTTTCTGTTCTTGTTGTAGATGAGTGTTGTATTTCACCATGCACATTCACCAACCTGAACAGGGTGCGAAATTAGTTGTAAATGTATTTAGATAAACTAAGGGAAAAATCTTCTTCAAAAAGTGTGACACGTGAATGTAGCTGTCCTTTGTGTTGCACAATTTCTTGGTATATGCATAGTGTTTTAATTGAATTCATCCTTGAAAATGGAAATACTTGATGGGTCTTATGTAGGTTACTCATGTATGTATAACTTACATCTTTTGCTTGTGCTGCTGTCGGTCTTTTGGTTTCTGTTGTTTTTGAAAAGAACCTGAATTTAAAGACATTAGGCCAATAGTCCATCCGTGGTGCTTTTTCTTTATTAGGGAAAGTGAAGTCTAAGTGTCTTGAACAAATGTCTACCCCGTTGAAGATCAATTTATGGTCAATCTGAGATTTAGAAGTTTCTGGTAAATTCTGCTCATTGCACCCTCCTTAGTGAATATGGATTTTGGTTTCAGTTTTAGTTTGAATACAACCTTCGTATTCTTGTACCAAAATTTAGTTGTTTCTCAGAATTCTCTGAATTACTTCGTTCATTGACTTTAGAGTATGTGAAGCAAATGGAAAAATTGATTCCTGGGTGGAATAAGCTTTAGTTTTGAACCAAACCTGATTGGAATGTGTAATTTTAAATCATATCACTTATTTTTTTTTAACCTTTTGTTAGCATTTGTTCATGAATCTACAAGTTTGGTTAAAGGTTGGTAAATTCATGTCATTTGTTTGCCGTCTTCTTCTTTGAGGCTCTGTTTTGCTGGCGCTTAATCTTGTTACTACCTCCCTACGTTGTATGCACAGATCTTGGATTCATGGGTGGGAAGTCAAAGTCATTGTATGGAAGAGATGGTCACATGGGCATAACCCTGGTTAAATTCCCGGCCAATCAATGGGGTCTCGAGGAGGCAACTAGATTGACTGATTATTTCGAGAAGGAGAGACTCGGGCGTCAAGCATGGAGTCGTCTGCAAATGACGGTATTCGGAAAGGATGACGAGAAGAATCCAAACCTTGTGAAGGTGGACGGGAAAACCGGGGAGAAAAGAAGGGTCTTCTACGGCTACTCCGGAACGGCGGCTGATCTGGACAAAGTCGATTATGAGACAAGGAGCAAGACGGTGATAGAGAGCAGAAGAGACCGCACAGCGTCATCAAAGTAGTTGTTCATATACGAAGGTACCCTTTGATTGATCTGACGTCTGTGATTGTTGCACACACTTGGCTGCTTCTTTTTTATAGTGATGTAATCGTTGTTCCGTCTTCATTAACGAAGTAACAGAGATTATTAAAGCTCTGTTTAAAAAGAGGAGAGAAATTGCAGAAGGAAAACGTAGGGAGAAGATGATAATGCCAATGGTGGTTGGGGAGGGCACGTGAGATGCGCGTGCCTTCGTCTGGCCATCTGAGTCCACTCCTCCATTGTCGTCGCTTTACAGAACTATACCCATGTGGTGGTCAGTGGCTCTGCCCCACCCACTCCCCCCACCCCTCTCCCCAGCCCAGCTTTTCTCTCTCTCTCTCTCTCTACTTTTTCCTTGTCCCAGCTTCGGGTTCCGGGAAAGCTACTCTACTACTCCCTATCTCCCACTCTCATTCTCCGCATCCAAACACTCCTTCATCCCACGTCAGCGCTCTTACTTTTCTTACTTTTATCCTACGCACCCGTCGCGCATTCCAGAAAACCTTCCTCAAACTAACTTTTTCATGTCCGGATTAACGTGTCGTTTTCATACTCGTCCACGTCGTCTTCGCAATGTCCTCTTCGCTTTATCTCTCCGTCCGTCGTCATTCCTTTTCTTGGGTTTTTACTCCTCTCTCTACCTCCTTTACTCTCTCTATCTCTCTCTCTCTTTTTCGTCTTTGGCAATTGAGTCGCAGTAGGTTTAGGGATCTGCTCTGTGACTGCGGAAGGGAACTATGGGGTCGATCCCCGATCCCGGCGAATTGACGGAGCTGACTCAACCGAGTTTCGATGAGTTTCAGAGGCAAACCTCTCTCATGACTACCTGTACTCTTCTTTGGAAAGAGCTATCCGACCACTTCACGTCTTTGGAGCAGAATCTACTCAAGAAATCTGAGGTTCTGAAGCTTAAGAGTAAGATGCTCGACCACCAGACTAAGGAATCGCTCCTGGAACTTGATAAGCGCGAGGACACGATCCAATGTAGCGTTCAGATCGCGCTTCAAAAGGTTGAGCAAAGTAAGAAGGCGGCGTTGAACATTGAGAAAGACTCGGATGAGAATGGTGAGGTGGACGACGATGACGGCTTGCTGTTGAAGCTGAAGTCCTTTTGCTTGCAAATGAAGTCTGGAGCATTCTGGAGTTTTGTTACTGGGAAAAAGAAGGAGTTGGAGGCTTTGAGGCTCAAACTCCCTATGGCTCTGGCAGAGTGTATCGATCCGCCCAAATTCGTGCTTGAAGCCATTTCGGAGGTATTTCCACTGGATAAGAGAGGAGACAAAACCGAAAGAGGAAATGATTTGGGATGGGCATGTGTTTTGGTGCTCGAATCGCTGATTCCAGTGGTAATAGACCCTGTAATTGGAAAATCAAGGCTTTTAGTGACGCCTAGCGTTAAAGAGCGCGCCAAGGAGATCGCAGAGACGTGGAAAGCGAGCTTGGAGGAGCGTGGAGGCATCGAAAACGTGAAGACGCCTGATATCCATACCTTCTTGCAGCATTTAGTTACCTTCGGGATTGTGAAGAAGGAGGACATGGATTTATACACCAAGCTCGTGGTTGGATCCGCCTGGAGGAAGCAGATGCCTAAACTTGCGGTTTCTCTCGGTCTCGGTGATAAAATGCCTGGTATTTCAACCACCTCATCCTTTACCAGCTTACTTTTGAGCTTATTCATCATTTCCTACCACGTTTTAAGTTATCTATCTGTTCTTAGTTATGAATTAGTTTCCCGGGTTTTAAAGAAATTGACTGTGGCTTCTGGAGTTCATGTAATTAATAAGATTTATTCAAATTTTGTACATTATGGTGAATTTGTATTTATTTTTTAGGTACATGCTTAAATAATCAATTCTGTTGTTCAAATACCAATCACAAAGAATATGGTCAACTGATTATGCAGCAACAAATCAATTAATGTTCTCCTGTTGGGATCTATGCATATTTGCTACTTTGAATTCCCTTAAACATCTTTTTTTTTTTATGAAGTACGCCTGTGAAGGATGCATACTCTGAAACAGGAAACATTTATGTTAATTTTGTTGCAGATATAATAGAGGAATTAATCAGTCGGGGAAAGCAGCTCGATGCTGTCCATTTTACATATGAAGTTGGGCTTGTGGACAAATATCCTCCCGTTCCCCTGCTTAAATCGTTTCTTAAGGATGCAAAGAAGGCTGCAGCTTCAATTTTGGAGGATCCCAACAATACTGGCCGAGCTGCGGTATATTTTAATGTCATCATTTATTCATTTTCTTATTTATTGCTGAAATGAAAGTCTGTTTGGACGCAATTCTAATATTGCTTTACAGAAAAGATCATTTTCTAGTACTTTTAACCTGGTTTAAAACTCAAGCATTTGTATCTTGCTGCCCAAACAAGATCACTGTACTACTCATGCTTGGGCAATGATGACACTTTCCTTGCTTTAGCAGAAACATTAATCAATATGCAGTAGCAGTCATTGAATTTTTTTCTGCTGTATGCCATGTGGATGGTATCTAAGAAATGATTTCCTTATTTTAATCAACTAGCTGTGGAGATGAATGTGGAACTTGGACTTGCAGATTGACTTAACGATGTACAGCTGAATGCCCATTTGGTCGTGAGAGTTGTTTCTGTACCAGTTTATGTCATGCTATCTTAGTTAGCCTAGAACAAAAATAGACGGTTTTTTGAAGGCTACTTAAGCAGGAACACGCCCACTGAGACTATTAATCATTTCTCGTTGTTTGTTGCAGCACTTAGCTGGTCGCAAAGAGCAGTCAGCACTTCAGGCAGTTATTAAGTGCATTGAAGAGTATAAACTTGAGGCAGAGTTCCCTCCTGAAAACCTGAAGAAGCGACTTGAGCAGCTGGAGAAGGTGAAGACAGAGAAGAGAAAGCCAGTTGTTGTTCCTGCCAACAAACGAACACGAGCCAACAGTGGTGGCCCTATGCCTCCAGCCAAGGCGGGACGTTTGACAAATGCATATGTATCTTCTTTCCCTGCAGCTCCTACATTTGTCAGGTCTCCCTCGCACTCTCAATACTCGGCTGGGGTCTCACCTTACCATTCCCCACCTACCATGTATGGCAGCAGAAGCCCTCCTGTGAACCCATATGTGTATTCACCAGAAGCAGCACCACTTCCCGGATCATATCCTGCATCTCCCATGAACTATCCTGCATACGGGGGCTATGGTTATGGGATGGCACCAACTTATCAGCAGGCTTACTACCGTTAGACATGACTACTTTGAAGATGGTAACCACTGATGCAATGACTCAAATCTCATTTCTTTTCTTGGGTTTGTCCGCAAATCACTAAACTTTAATCGTAGTAATGTATGTGTGTTAATCGTGACTTATCACGCGTCTTGCTTTTTCTGTGGTGAGAAGCTCTCTCTAATGTTGATCAAACTCTAGTGCTAGGTGATTGTGTAAAGTAACTTGGATAACCACGAAACATCCCACTATGTTGTTTTGTTGTATTTTAGAAATACTGTTCTTACTGTTTCTGTATCGGTTATTTGCTTATTCTCTCCATTTACATAGCCTGTGGGTTGAAATGCCATCTCTACTTGAGGATTGATTTTGGTTCAAGAGAGATGGGGGATCGCCTTGGTTAGCTATCAAAATTTTGTTTATATGCTCTTGTTTGCAGCTATCTTTAGTATTCTTTGAGTTATCTTGATGGAAACAAAGATTGGTAAACAGGGTAGGAAATTAGAGACAAATAAGCTTGCATGAGGAGGTGTTTACGTATCCTTTCTTCATAATTTTTTTCAGGGGATTCAGTGAGTTTGTGGCCTGATAGCATTTTGATTCATTGTTAACTATTCCGAATTTGAAGTTAGGTTATTAGGAGAATGAATTGTGTAATAGAATTTTCTGATTGGTGTTACACATATGATTTTGAACACTTGTGATTAGTGATTAGCGGGGTTAAAAAAACACCCAACAAACCAATCAAATAAATTCACTCTTTTGCTTTAGCTTTTAAGCTGGTATTTGTTTTGCACATCTATTCAGTTTTTAGTATTATAAACATGAATGTTATTTCTAAGCCTGGCCTAATAGTTGACTTGATTTGACTAATTAGTCTATTTATTTAAAGAACAAATATTCCAAACTCAAGTCTTGTAAATTTCCAGATCCTTGGTCATTTTTCAAATGGGTGTTAGATTCAGTTAGCAGCATAAAACCAAAAAAACCAGTGTGGATGAATGAGGTCAGAAGACAACCCAAAATCAATCAATGGCAGTGGCTAATTGGTGAGAAAGAAGCTCTCTCTCTCTCTCTCTCTCTTCTGATAGCAAACAGAGGAAATACACAGGCAAACACTCCTCCAGCTGTTATCAATTACCAGAACAATATTTGGGGAACGAGCAACCAAACCACAAGTTTTATTCAATAATTTAGTGACGAGGCAATGTGTCGCCATTAACTTTACCATTTAAAAACCAAACTGACAGTATATTACAGGATAAATAAACTACAAGTACTAAACTGAAACTAACTTTAAATTACAAGAATCAAAATCATATTTGACCCTATTTCTTCATTGGAATAGGAAAATCTCTTCTGTTTTCCATAAATACTTGGCCCATTTATCCAATTTTTTCCCATCGAGTTATACGAAGATAAGTAAGAAAAAACAAAAAAACAAAGTCAAGTCCTGGGCTTCTTTTGCATGCCTGAATTTGTAGTCTCAGATTTGCGCTTTATACCCAAGAAATGCTCTACCTGAAAATATACAATCCAAATCACACTAATCTTAGAGAACAATTCTTTCCAATTGAAACATAAAATATGAGAAAAGATTCGCAGAGAAAGTCATCAAGTCGAGTGTCGTCGACGAAATTGAAATGTAGAACTATGTGAAAAGATTTGCAGACCTTTTTGTCACCAAGCATGGGTGTCAACCCCCCTGGGAGGTCCTTTTCAACAGTAGCAAAACCACTTCTAGGATCACTTGTTTGTCTGCAAACACAAAAAAACTTTTGTCTTCACTATTTCAACTAATTACTTTCTAAGAAAATTTCTATTTTTGGTGTACAACTTTCCTTTTCCTCCATAGGATGATTCGATCTAATTTTCATGCTCTAGCCTTTTGTTTTCTTTTGCCGTTAAAAAAAAAAAAAAATGTTCATGCAAAGAATAGGCATACCCTGGCTTGACATGACCACTAAGAACAAGATAGGGTGTTTTCAACTGAGCTTGTGCTTCTCTCATCCTCTCAACAGAAAGAGATGGTGTATCCGAGTTCTTCATTTGCTTCAATTTCAGCTCTTCCTGGTACTGCTTCATCCGCTTTTCTTGTTTCATTTTTCCAGGTCCCTTCCCATGAAACTTGTGAGAAAGTTGCCTGAAGGCTTCCTTTGGAGTCAACTGTGTAGAAAGCAAGCACAAAAAGAAAACTGTTTAATCAACTGGGCAGTCAAGATCGAAGGAAATTCAAACTTTAATTTCCAAGAGATTTATCCGAATCAATCAATACTCAAGTACTTACGATTCGCCCAAATTCATCAGTCCTCTCAATATGGATTTCCTTCTTATGATCGACGAAAGAGGGTGGGCGAGATTCATTTGACTTAGATTCTTTTAATTTTTCTTCGTCAACTATACCAACAAGTTTGCTTTTTTTCTTATCCATGTTTCTGCCACCCCATTCTACAGTCTCCTTCAGCGTTCCTCGATCTTTAAGCAACATTAGTGCACCAGATAATCCTTTCCCAACAGCAACTTCATGGATGGTTTCATCTGGAACGATTTCCTCGGCCTCCTCAGAATTCGGTACTTCTGTGACAGTTTCATTCACTTCAGTCCATCCGCCGTCCTCCTCCATTCTGTCTGTGTCGGGCACTTTTGGTGCATCCTCCTCATACATGAAATCATGTTTTTCATCATGAGCTTCTGAAGGAGAGCATAAAAATTTATCTTAATATTTGAATTAAGAAATTAATAATTGTGGCCCCAGTTACCAAATATAAAAAATTCTTCTGATATTACAAATTAGTTTAATCACTACTTAATTAGAACACATAAAGATAAGGTTGATGCTGTAGATAATTTGAAGTAACTATATACTACAGGAACCAAATCCCCAAAAGTTCAAAAACATGAAAGAGGATTCAAAACATCTTTGACAAAAGGTTTACCTCTGCAAGCTTTTTCTCCGCTTCGCCACTAATGCGCCCCCTTTCATCTAGAGTTATCCCCTGAAAGTTAAACCAATCATTTATAATGGAAACAACACTAACCAAAACTCTTGCAATGATTCACATAAAAGGCATTGATCACACACAGCTGCTAGTCTCAAAATGAAAGGAAGAAAAAGAGCAAGAGAAAAAAGAAAAAAGAAAAAAGAAAAAAGAAAAAAGAAAAAAGAAAAAAGAAAAAAGAAAAAAGAAAAAAGAAAAAAGAAAAAAGAAAAAAGAAAAAAGAAAAAAGAAAAAAGAAAAAAGAAAAAAGAAAAAAGAAAAAAGAAAAAAGAAAAAAGAAAAAAGAAAAAAGAAAAAAGAAAAAAGAAAAAAGAAAAAAGAAAAAAGAGAAAAAAGAATAATACCTTTATCAAGTTGGAGACCACTGAGAAACTCTTTCATTTCTGTAACGACTTCATTTTCCTTCAACTCTCCAGCGTCAAGGTTTTTATCATCCGCAGCCTGATTACTGGAAGTGGCTGCAGCAAGAAGAGCAACTGCGTGCAGACCAGAAGTTACATCCTCCTGCTTCTTAAGAGCCAATTTTCTTGTTCTCTCCAAGGATTTCCGCAGATCCTCATCATCATCGGCTATAAATGTACTCTCAGTTTCCTCTGATTTAAGAGGAAGCGTTTTGTCGAGTCTTAATGATTTTGAAGCCTCATCTGCCTTTGCATATGCAGACTGGTAAGCATTATTTCTCCTCTCAGCCTCAGACCTTTCTTGCTCCTCTTTAATGGATTGCCTTCTAGAATCCTTTCTAGAACCAAGGTCCCCCCCACCCAGCCCAGCTGCGATTGCTTCTGCTTCAAGCGCATTGATATCTAGCTTCTCCTTCTTCCGAAGAGATTTTTTTTTCTTTGGCTTTTTAAACTGAATCATTTCCTCTTGAGTAAAATAATCATGAGAAATTTTCTCTGAAATATTGAGGTCCTCAAAGCGACTGTTCGTGGAACCACCCTCTATCCGTCTACGTAGCTGACCAAAAGAGAATCTCATTAGTAAACTCAAAGTCCAAATAGAAAGGCTGTATAAGGTTGATGCTGTAGATAATTTGAAGTAACTATATACTACAGGAACCAAATCCCCAAAAGTTCAAAAACATGAAAGAGGATTCAAAACATCTTTGACAAAAGGTTTACCTCTGCAAGCTTTTTCTCCGCTTCGCCACTAATGCGCCCCCTTTCATCTAGAGTTATCCCCTGAAAGTTAAACCAATCATTTATAATGGAAACAACACTAACCAAAACTCTTGCAATGATTCACATAAAAGGCATTGATCACACACAGCTACTAGTCTCGAAATGAAAGGAAGAAAAAGAGCAAGAGAAAAAAGAAAAAAGAAAAAAGAAAAAAGAAAAAAGAAAAAAGAAAAAAGAAAAAAGAAAAAAGAAAAAAGAAAAAAGAAAAAAGAAAAAAGAAAAAAGAAAAAAGAAAAAAGAAAAAAGAAAAAAGAAAAAAGAAAAAAGAAAAAAGAAAAAAGAAAAAAGAAAAAAGAAAAAAGAAAAAAGAAAAAAGAAAAAAGAAAAAAGAAAAAAGAAAAAAGAAAAAAGAAAAAAGAAAAAAGAAAAAAGAAAAAAGAAAAAAGAAAAAAGAAAAAAGAAAAAAGAAAAAAGAAAAAAGAAAAAAGAAAAAAGAAAAAAGAAAAAAGAAAAAAGAAAAAAGAAAAAAGAAAAAAGAAAAAAGAAAAAAGAAAAAAGAAAAAAGAAAAAAGAAAAAAGAAAAAAGAAAAAAGAAAAAAGAAAAAAGAAAAAAGAAAAAAGAAAAAAGAAAAAAGAAAAAAGAAAAAAGAAAAAAGAAAAAAGAAAAAAGAAAAAAGAAAAAAGAAAAAAGAAAAAAGAAAACCTCGTCAACAGCTGGATCATCATACTGTGGAAGCATTTTCTTCTCTGAATCTGGTTCATCATTAAACCTGAAATATCACGATGCACGACAATGTAATGTGATTAGAGTATATAGAGCACATAATAGATGTATTGGCGTACTCACTTATCATTATAAATCCCTGTTTTCTTCTTTGCAGCTTTGTAGGCTTCATTTCTCCGCTTTTGTTCTCCAATTTCAATATTCTCAAGCATGTCCACCTCTGTCAAAGCAGATGAAAAACTTCTTATCACATAACTATGTCATTTCACTTAAGGAAATTGAGCCAAAAAATTATTGCACAACCAATTTACCTTCGTTAACGTCCCCATCCGCAAGTATGCTCTGATCTTTCAGCGTCAAAACAACTGCTCCACCTTCCAACACTTTCTCTAGACCATGAAGGACTTTAACGCCAGCTAGATCACCTGGAAGTTTACAAAATAAAAGTTAAAATACCTACCAATCAGATTATAATATACCAAGCAGATCCTAAGCATTCAGCTAATGTCAATGCAGAAGTTATGTTACTCAATAGTTCATTGCACAAATGTTCTTAAATGCATTTGCAACAGTGTTTATATGTTCGAATGGCCTCAGACCAAATCTCCCTCATTCAATTTGACAATCTCCACATCAAAATTAGCCAAATTTACCACATTTCGTATTTAAAACAATCGAGCAGATTCCAGATGTACTAAAAAAATGAACCTTCAGATAAACTAGTAGTAACTTAACATGAGAAAATTTTTAAGAGAGAACCCATACTAGTACTACGCTGTGTTGCCTCCTCCTCATCACTATCATCTTGATCGATTTTGTCCTGAAAATCAAAAAAGCAACTTAGATGTAAAACATAATATATTTTTCATCCAGAAATAAGAACTTCGGATGCAACAAACCTGTTCCTCAAAAACTTTCGAGAGTTGCAAAGCTCTATCCTTTTCAATGTTCCTCTTTTCCTCAAGCTTGCGACTCCTACTAACCCATGATAAAACCTCTGATGCATTTTCAGATTTTATCCTTAATCGTTCTTCTTTCATGCTGGTCAAGCAGGAAATAAAAGAAGACTATTCAGATTAAATAACACCAATCTGCAAATAAGAGACTGCAGAATAAAAAAACTCAAAAAATGTATTCACAGGGTTTGACCACTATTTCAAATGTATGGCACTCGTGATCCTTGTACTACATCCCTATATAGAAAATCAGGAATCTCAAGTAGATATGAGAATGGAGTTCAGATTGATAAAAGCTTTAAACTTACTTTCGAATGCGCTCTTCGATCTCAGATCCTGAAACACGTGGTCCACCATTTAACCTCTCAGAGTCTTCTTCAACTGCGGTGTGTTGATAAACCTTCCCTTGTTTGGAAACATCATTACCCCGGTCATCCTCGTCATCTCTTTTGAACTTTTCACTCCTTTCTGCGTCCTTAATACCATCATTACTCGCTTCGTTGCTTTTTCCACCCACTCTATCTCTATCTCTATCTCTGTCTCTATCTCTTATTTTCTCCCTATTCAAGTCTCCTTCTCTTTCTTTCTTCCTCATTTTCTCTTTGCCAGTATCTTTGTATGTCTCCCTTTCCTTATCTCGGTCTTTGTGTTTCTCTCTATCCTTTTCTCTTTCTTTTTCCTTCCCCGATCCATCTCTATCTCTATCTCTATCTCTATCTCTATCTCTATCTCTATCTCTATCTCTATCTCTATCTCTATCTCTATCTCTATCTCTATCTCTATCTCTATCTCTATCTCTATCTCTATCTCTATCTCTATCTCTATCTCTATCTCTATCTCTATCTCTATCTCTATCTCTATCTCTATCTCTATCTCTATCTCTATCTCTATCTCTATCTCTATCTCTATCTCTATCTCTATCTCTATCTCTATCTCTATCTCTATCTCTATCTCTATCTCTATCTCTATCTCTATCTCTATCTCTATCTCTATCTCTATCTCTATCTCTATCTCTATCTCTATCTCTATCTCTATCTCTATCTCTATCTCTATCTCTATCTCTATCTCTATCTCTATCTCTATCTCTATCTCTATCTCTATCTCTATCTCTATCTCTATCTCTATCTCTATCTCTATCTCTATCTCTATCTCTATCTCTATCTCTATCTCTATCTCTATCTCTATCTCTATATCCTTTTCCCTATTCTTCCTCTTTCCCCTTGTCCTTCTCCTCGTCCCCTATCATTATCTCTCTCTACTTCTCTCTCCCTCTCTCGGTCCTTTTCCTTCCCTCGATCCATTTTGTCAGTCTCCCTCTCACGTTCTTTTTCTTTATGTTTCTCTCGATCATAATCTTTCACCCTCACCTTATTATCTCTGCTCCTATCCTTGTCATGCTCATCCCTATCTTCCCTCCTCCTCTCCCTACTAGACACTTTACTTTTTTCTGAATCTTTTGCATCATTTTCCCGGTCTTTTGGAACATCATCAGTACTTTTCTTTGATCTTTCTCGGTCTTTACTCTTATGACTCTTTTCTTCCCCTACGGTGCTACTCTTCCTCCGGCTCCGGTGTTTGCTTGAATTATCTGTTCCATCATGCTCCAAGCCATCGAGCTGCCTCCCTTCTTTGAGCTCCTTCACAGGAGAGAGACCTTGATCATTTCTCTCCTCTTGTTCAAGCCTTGATTCAGACCAGTCAACCTCCATAACCATCACAATATCTTAACAGATGAATTTATCTGCAGTCGATAACAAGTAGGGGAAATAGAAATTCCGCAAATGAACAGTGTATACAGAAACTACAGAATCTTGGGATTCGCAATTGAGCGGGAGCTCAAGCACATAAATGAGACTGGGGACCAAGCTCCTGAAAATTTGCATATGTAGCAAAAATTTATAAAAAAACATTCGGTTCATAAGTTCCAAAATCAAAAGGATGCAAGATAACTTTGATTTTTCAAAAAAAAAAAAAAAAAAAGCACGGCTTAGTTGTGAAGAAACAGACGAAAAAATCAATAAACCAGTAAGAGAAATTTTCGTGAGAGGGAAGAGAAGTCTAAAAAAACTAACCCACGAAAAAAAAAAGCAGAAAACTCACAAACCTAGAAAATTTCGCAATAGATTTGCTTAATGTACAAGCAGATAAAGATCTTAATGAAGCAGAAGAAACTCAACCAGTTAACAGAGAGCAAGTGCAGAAAAACCTGGTAAGATTAAACAATATCGGAAATATAGAGAATGACGACCTTAAGAGACCACCAGAGAGAACCCAGAAACGAGAACGTTAATCCCTTTCCCTTGGCTTGGGTTTTCCTCGCTTTCTTCCCCCTCGCCTCAACTCGACCCCCCACTCTGCTCAATCTTTGATTAATATTACGATCTCCAACGACTTTTACATAAATACCCCTTAAAAATTTAACTTTTAATTATGCCAAAAAAATTATATTAGATCAATAACTTAAATGTATTCATATTTATTTTATATTCCTAATTTTAACTTTTCTTCATTCAACTCCTTATAATTAATATAATTTTAAACTATCTTGTCATCTAAATTAACAAAAAAGTCACGTTCTCGTATTTTCGAGAGAGAATTAAAATATTTACAGAAGTTGCGAATAATGTTACATCAAATTTAAGCAGAAAACGAGAGGTGACTTTTGTGAGAGTGACAAACTCAAAACCAAGTGTTCAATCGGGTAAAATTGTACGATTTGACATCGTTGGAAGTTGTAAAAAGTCATTTATTCTCCTTCTAATACAGAGTTTATAAGAACAAAAACAAAAATTAAGAGAGATTATTATTTTAAATGTTTTTTTTTAATTTATGATAATTATTTTACATATTTAATAACATTAAACTATATAAATTGCACAAGGGACAGAGTGTGGAAAGGAGCGGCAGTTTACATCCTTCTCCGTTAACCTCCGGCGGCGGCGATTCTTTGCGGAAGCCAAGGTCAGACTTCCTACTCTTCAGTCGTAAGATTTCCATAGATTTCTACTCTGTTATACTGCATCGATCAGGTACTTTACGCTGTCTCGCTTGTTTACTCACATCATAATGTCTTGGTTCATTTGATTCCCATGGAAAGAAACCTGCCCTAAGTTTCGTCTTCCGAAGTTATTTCTTTGATTTGTCTTGTGCTTTAGATAATGAATTTCTAAACTGATTCATACGCTAAAGGACGTGGAAAATAAGATTTCTGATTGACGGTGCTGAAATGAATATAATTTTTTTTTTTTTAAGTATCTGCCAAGTTTTATTAAATTTATCTTCATTTTCTTTTTTAATAGCGGTTAGAAAACGAGTTTGTAGATGAGATTCTCAACAATTGTAGTACATCTTCAAATTGTGATTGTCAGGGTAGATGATGATTCCATACATTACAAAATTGTAGCTGTAAGAATGCTCATATATGTACCTCAAATTCTATCATCTTGTTGATGATGACGAATTAGAGGAAAATTACGTTTATTATGGTTTAAGAAACCAATTTCCTCAGTGTATTATTGCCAATTGTACCAGTTGAGCTTACTGAACCTCAATGAGAGAAAGGAGAGGCAGAGAAGAAACAGTGAGAGAGAGAGAGAGAGCAGCTACAAATTCACTGACTTCTGTATATTCATCACCTTTTCTGTTTTACAATATAAATACATGTTCACAACTAACTCACACGTGTATAAGGTTCTACACAATTTTAGTAGAATGTTTACTATTCCCTAACATCCCCCGCAAGATGATGGTCAAAGAATATAAAGCTTGGAACGAAGCAATGGAAAACTATTTGTCAGAAGCGACTTTGTGAGACTATCGGCAAGCTGTTGATCGGACATAGTGAATTTAACCTGTAATAACTTATGGGCAACTTTATCCCGAACGAAATGAAAATCGATTTCACATGCTTGGATATCAAATGCAATACCAGATTTGAAGACAAATATGAAGCGCTGACATTATCAGTGAAGATTACAGGAGGATTAACAGATAATCTTAACTCGCCCATTAAAGAACTTAGCCAGGACAACTCAGCAACACCATTAGCGACTACACGGTATTCGGTCTCCGTGCTTGAGCGAGACACGGACTTCTGTTTGTTTGATGACCATGAAACTAGATTCGAACCAAAGAACACACACTAAACACTCGTGCTTTTATGATCATCAGTGCAAGGGCTCCGATCCGCATTTGTGAAACAAGTCAAGGAGAAGTATTTATTCTTAGAAAAAATTAACGATAATTTGAAGTTCCCTTTAAAAAGCACAAATGCGTTGCTAAGCTTGCCAAAGAACATCCATGGGGAATGCATGAATTTGATGTACCTTGTTGACAACAAAACTAATATCAAGGCGGGTGATAATGCAGTATTGATGAGCGAGGACGATACTGCGATATTGTGACTCATCTTTCAGAGGAACACTAGACGTGCATTACAAAAACTGACCTGGCAGCCATTGGAGTTGCAACAAGTTTAGAGTTTTGCATAACTGTTCAAAGGAGAAGATCTTGAATAGAACGCTGCTGAGATAAACAGAGAGTAGCACCATTAAGATGAACCGAGAAGCTGAGAAAATTATGCAAAAAACCCAAATCTTTTATTGCAAACAATGATGTTAAATAAGTTATCAGTGTAGAAATAAATGCCGAATCATTCGCAGTGATAATTATATCATCAATGTTGACAAGTAGGAATGCAATAATTGATCCAGACTTAAACACAAACAAAGAAGTGTCATAGCGAGAGACCAGAAAGCCACGGTTTAGCAGAGCAAGTTGAAACTTCAAATACCAAGTAAGAGGTCACTGTTTCTGCCCATTGATAGATTTTTGTAAGAGACAAACATTCGAAGATGCAAACGGAATAACAGACCCTTGTAGTTAAATAACCCAAATCTTTTACTGCAAACAATGATGTTAAATAAGCTATCAGTGTAGAAATGAACTGCTGAATCATTCGCAGTGATAATTATATCGTCAATGTTGACAAGCATGAATGCAATAATTGATCTAGACTTAAACACAAACAAAGAAGTGTCACAGCGAGAGACCAGAAAGCCACGATTTAGCAGAGCAAGTTAGAAGCTTCAAATACGAAGCAAGAGGTCACTGCTTCTGCCCATGGATAGATTTTTGTAAGAGACAAACCTTCGAAGATGCAGATGGAATAACAAACCCCTGTAGTTGTGACATAAAAATAATTTCCTGTTAATCCCCGTGTAGAAAAGCATTAGAAATATCCAATTGATGAATATCTTAGTTTTGAGAGAAAGCATAGGAAAGGACAAGCCGATAGGTGTTGGTTTAACTACTGGATTGAAAATCTCGAAGTAGTTGACACCTTCAATCTGAGAAAACCCTTTGGCTGCAAGGCGTGACTTATAACAAGCAATTGAACCATCTGGGTTATGTTTCAGTTTATAAACTCACTTCCAACCCAGATTGTAGCTCCAGGTGGAGGATCTACCAAATTCCAAGTGTTGTTACGATGAAGAGTATGCGTTTCAGACTGAATTTCTTGAACTCTCTTAGAATCCTTTGAAGCTTGTAGAAAAGTAGATGGTTCAGAAGCTGACATAGCTAACTGATGAACTAATATTTTAGGCTTGTGAATGCCAAACTTGGCACGGTTGATCATAGGATGGGCATTAGTAGGACCTGGACTTTGTGGGAAAGAAGAAGAAGAAAAAGATGAGTCTGAAGGAGTAGAAGACAGTGAGGAAGAAGCTAATGGGATGGTAAGGCGAGAACCTCACGTTGGTTGGAGGAAGTCCCCGATTTGACTCTTACTCCCATCACTTTTGTTGGTTGTAATAAGAATGATAGGTTTTCTTGAAGTTGAGGAAGAGTAGTTTCTACCAAAATATGAGGCCCCATCGCACGTCAAAGTTGGGAAACATGAAAAACTAGATGAATTGAAGAAGTATCGGGCAGCCCCAGCTTGAAGGCAACCTTCTGATGCGCTGAAAATACTTTGAAGGGCCCAAAGTATCGAGGGGACAACTTCATATTGGGCAACTTCGTCATGGTCTTGTGCATGTAAGTTCGGAGCTTCAAATAAACCAAGTTATTAATTTCAAAAGTTACCTAACGACGATTGCTCGTCCGCATTAGATTTCATTCGTTGTTGTGCACGTTGTAAATTTCTCGTCAACTCTTGTAAAATCAGGTCACGATCAAGCAACTGCTGATCCACCAAAGCATTGGCTGCGGTTCCCTTTTTAAATGGTACAAGTGAGGGCGGGTTCTCTGCCATAAACAACATGAAAGGGTGTAGTACCAGTAGCGAAGTGATACAATGTATTATACCAGTATTACGCCCACGAAAGCCACTTGGACCATTGACTAGGCCGAGTTGAAATAAAACATCGGAGGTACGTCTCTAAGCAACAATTAACCACCTCGGTTTGCTTGTCAGATTGTGGATAGTAGGCAGTGTTGTGCCTATAGATGTCCCATGTAGTTTGAATAATTATGCCCAAAAATGACTAGTGAAAATTTTATCTCGATTAGAGACAATGGATCGTGGAGTGTGATGCAGGTTGACCACTGTATCCATGAATATGGCAGCCACTTTGGGTGCTGTGAAAGGATGGGTTAATGGCAGGAAATGGGCATATTTGCTCATGCAGTCTACTACAACCAGAATAGGGTTCCACCCTTTGGAGGAAGACATCCCCTCTATGAAGTTCATGGAGATGTCTTCCCAAATCTGGTTCGGAATCGGCAATGGTTGGAGTAACCCGGCAGGGGACAAGGTGCTATATTTATTGCACTGATATACCGAACATGCTGTGACGTAGGAGGCACATCTTTTTTTAAACCGGGCCAATGAAAATTTGCCACCACTCACTTCAAAGTTTTGATATCCATATAAATTTGGGGAAAGAAGCTAATGGGATGGTATAAAAGTAGAAAAGAATATTAAGTCTTTAAGTTATTTGGTAAACTGTCTTAGAAATTGATTCTTAAGATTTGTAGATTGATTGGGACTATAAAATTTTCAAGAGTTCTTGATAGAACAAGAAGAATAAGTTTTAAGACTTGCTGGTTGGTTTCTGATTTATGAATTATGATTAATTTTAAGAGTTAATCTAAAATGTATAATTTGAATTTTTACAATATGCAAATTATTATGAGGAATTCCATGCATCATGTGAATGTTTTTGCTTAAGAAATATAAAATTTCAAGCATATACTTGAACGCCAAAGAGAATGAAATATTATGCATGATAGGAATGTGTAAGGTGAGAGTTTAGGATAGTTTGTCCTAAAAGGATGAACGGATGGGTAGATTGGCAGTTAGTGCAGTTTAAACAGTGATCACAATAAATATAGTGTGGTTACAGTGCACCAGTAGAGGTCCCGAAGAAGGTATTAAGACTGTCGTCAAAAAGTATGGAGACTTGTTTGACAAGTGTTGGGACTATCTCGACAAATGTAGCAACAAAAAGTGATGTGTCTTCCATACTAGTACATACTCTCCCAAAAAGCCAAACAATACATGCGAATTTGAGAAGAGTAAAGAGGCAATAAGAGCCTAAGAAAAGAAGTTCTTGGGTTTTCTTTAAAATTGCATTCGTATAATCCCATTTACATTATGTGGATTATTTAATATGCGTAACTCATAATTTTAGTCTTGTAATGTAGGTAAAAATGTATATCTAGAATTAAGAGAAAAGTATGACACTAGCGTTATGTGATTTTCGTTTGTTTGTATGATTTGATCTTCATGCACAAGTCTCAATGGCGAAAAACGATTTAGTTTTGTGGCAGGGAAAGTGTTATACATAATAAATTACTTAATTATACGTATATGATAACATATTGATAGTGTTTGTGCACATGAGATGATATAAGCTGTTTTAAACGTTAAAAGTATGATTAATGTTGGTTCAAATAGTTATGCTTCTCAAACATCTTGTACGATTAGTATGTACTTGAATTAGAGCATGTACACTAGGATATAGACAGTGTTTAACGGTTTCACATATTTTTTGATTCAAGAACTTGGAGACAAAATTCTAGCTGGAACATAATTTATTTTATGAAGGTTATTATGCTTATTAAGTTGGTAGTTTAGTATTTGAACAGTGTATGTCAAACTAATTTAACGATGCATGCAAGTGGTTAAGTTCAAATTTCAGAAGATAAGTTTAAGTGATACAAGTATTTTAGCATGCAAACTCAATTAGGACAATCATTATGATGTCTAAATTACTAAACAAATTTTAATACGATGCTTAAATATTTTTACAAAGAAGAGCCATTGAGAGTGGATAAAATTGAATTTAAAAAATAGCTACATGAAATGGTCGGACTACAAACTGTCACTGTGATTTCTGTGGTAATCATCTGTTAATTGCAGGGGATAATGGCAAGCCGGTATGAAGGTGAACCAGTAAACGAGCAAGTGGTTGCCAACATGTACGGCAATATGAGGTCAGAGCTTAATCAAATCTACTCAAAAATAACTGAACTGGAGATGGAAGTAAGCGAGCATTCATTGGTCATCAGTGCAATTCAGCCACTCGAACCATCAAGGCGGTGCTACCGAATGATTGGTGGTGTTCTTGTGGAAAGAACCATCAAAGAAGTCGTGCCTGCAGTCCAGAGAAACAAAGAGGGGCTTGAAGAGGTGATAGCCAGGCTGAACGAGGCGTTGGAGAAGAAGAAGAAGGAAATCACCGAGTTTGAGGCTAAATACAAAATAAGGATAAGGAAGCCTGAAGAGATGAAAGAGGAGGAGGATAGTAGCAGGAAGGAAGGCACTGCTCAGGGTGTTCTCGTCGGCCCTGCTAGTGGAGGTGAATGATATTTTATCTTAATAGTGACCCTCAACCCAGTAAGTATTTTGATTGGCTTTACCCTGCTAAATCAAGTACTACGTACTATGTATTTGATTGATTCTCCATTATGTGTGATATTCTTGGGCAAAAAAAAAATCTGAAAATGACCATAAATCTTGAGTTTTGTAGCTTAGTATGAGGTTAGTTTCTATGATCATTTGTTGCAGATACATCTACCAGGTTTTAATGGAAGTGACTTTGTAGAATCATAGATGATGTACCATTTTGCAAGGAAACCCAAATGGATTCGTTGATGGGGATAGAATTTTACAGAATCAAAGCCCTCAATTGGTGGTCTAAATTGTCGTCGTCAGCGTAAGAAATCCTGAACGCCTCTCCCGGCGAAAACCTTGTCGGAGAGCTCGGCTAAAATGGCATTAACAGTTAGCAAAACGACACTCGAACCGGCAATAATGCCAAGCACTACTCCTGTAGTGCCAAAACCTTACCGAACACTGGCCATTCGATTTCCTTGATCTCTGCCAGCGACTCCACTCCACAGGCCTCCCTCTCTCTCTTCCTTCCTTTGCTTCATCGCCTCCTTTATTTCCTCTCCCAACTTGGCGTTTACTTCGGCCGGAGAGCTTTGTTGAGTGGAATCGTCACCGGATGAGGCCTCTTGCGTGCCCGAGGCTTCGGATTTTTCATTTTCCTGTGTTTCTCCGACGGCTCTGACGGTAAGCAACTCGGTTTTCGTTCTTCTCGTTGTGATTATTCGGGGAATTAGTCTGAGTTGGGTGTGAGTTGGCGCTGGTTTCGACTGCGCCGGAACGGATGTAAATGTTGCTTTGGAGGGTTTCAGCGAGGGTGGCACTAGCACCACAGGGAATTTCAGGGAGATAGGAAAAGCCATTATCGAGAGAGAGGGAGAGAGAGGAAGACGAGGGCTGGAATGAAGCTGAGTGAAGTGAGTGGGCCAATGTAGCTTAGGATTGGGTCGAACTTATTTTTGGTTAATCTCTTCTGTCGTCTATCCCTATCGAGCAGGAATACTCTTACGTTTACCCTTC